>VYVB01000684.1:0-80339 GCA_009761775.1 Ficus carica | reverse complement strand
CTCATATATCTACTGTTTGGTTCTTGCATTTGCCACTCCATCTGATCACCGTATATACCGACATGTTATGATCAATCTTCCATAGTTTTCTTATTCCAATATCATTATATTTATTCCTGACGAAATTTCAACAAATAGGTCATTTTTTTATTAAAAAAAAATCTATTTCTTTCCATTTTTCCGATTTTTTGCCCCCCTAAATTTTAACGCAACCCTAAGTAAATTCTTGCTTCATCCCTGCCTATCCCCTCTATTATTTTAAAAGAACTCTAGTACTATGTACATCATGACCGAAAAAAAAAAAAAAACGGCTGTAACATATATAAAGGAAAAAATATATATATCAAATTACTTTCAACTCTCAACATATAGGCCATATAATTAACTACCATGATTTTTGGGTCATTTTTTTTTTAATTTTGGTTATATAGTTTTAATTAATAATAAGATAAAACAACTGACATCAAAATTAATTAGCTGTAGCATTTATTATTAGACTTACACGAAGTCTATTTACTAGAGACTGAAAAGTTCTTCATCGACATGATAAAATCTCATTATTCCCTTCTAAATCTAAATTTCTCAGACTATAGTTACATGAAATTTGTGTACAACGCCACCGATCTTCTGTTGAAGGAAGAATACAACTACATCATGATCGGAGGAGGCACCGCAGGCTGCAACCCTATCGGAAAACTACTCGGTGCTCGTCCTTGAAAGAGGCAATGTCCCTAAAGCACACCCCAATGTCTTGCATGCCAGCGTGATGTTCTTAACATCATGCAAGAAGACAATGATGATGCACCAGCTGAAAGATTCACGTCGGAGGACGGCGTACCAAACGTTGAGAGAGAGAGTCCTCGGAGGGTCCAGCATAATTAACGGCGGGTTCTATTCTATTTCCTCTCAAATCGTGGTGTCGAATGGGATATTAAATCGGTTGAGAAGGCGTATCAGTGGGTGGAAGAGACGGTAATGTCCCGTCCGAGTAATTTGGCAGTTTGGCAGTCTGCGGCGAAAGAAGCACTGTTGGATGATGGCGTTGGTCCGGACAACGGGCTAAGTGTGAATCACATGATTGGGACAAAAGTTTCAGGTTCGACATTCGATGAATTGGGGAGAAGACATGGAGCTGTAGAGCTACTCAATAGAGCAAACTTAAGAACTTGCGAGTTTCTGTTCATGCAACAGTCGAGAGAATATCTTCTGCTTCAATGCCGCAAGTAAGTTTCTCTATTTTTTTTTTCCTTATTTTTTAGAGTGAGTTTATTTTGCTTAAAAAAAAATTATCCAATGATATATAGTACCAAATTCTCATCTATACCATTGATGTGAGATATTAAGAAAGATATGAACTCTTTTTACGTTATCTTCTTTCTCTTTACATTTAAAAAAAAAATAATACTTGCATGTCACATAAATTAATAGTACTCAAAAGTTAAGATTAAAGTTAAATCCCTAATAGTTTTTCAAAAAATTCCAATTTTTTTTTTTTTTTTTTTGTTGTAACTCCTTCAAGAATGTTATTTTCCCCCTAATATTTGCTTGAACAATTTCATTTCAAAAGATGTAGTAGGAAAGCAATAAAATCATTTGATCTATCCTTAATCATTCCATATTGAAACCTATATAGTACTTTAATACATAATACATATTTTATCCGGTTTATCAGGTACTATATGTTATATATGTTTTTCCAGAATTATTGTTACGTCTTACTCCTTCAGTATTTCTATAGAGGAACCCTATGTTATATTAAAGGGACCTCACACTGGAGCAATCTAAGAAAACCCTCTACATTTAACAATAAAATTGAATCTTTAAATGGGCAGAACCATCTGCAACTGGAGTTATCTATACGACTTAAATGGCAAGTCTCATCAAGCATTCGTACGCATCAAGCACTCGTACGCAACAAAGGAGAGGTGATTTTGAGTGCTGGAGCCCTTGGAAGCCCTCAACTTCTCCTCCTTATTAGCAGAATCGGCCCCGATTCTTACCTCTCATCGCTGAATATCGTGGTAATTCACTCCCAACAAAATGAAGGAAGATTCATCGCGGACAATCCTCGTGACAACATTATCTTATCATCCCTTTTCCTTTCGAACCTTCTCTATTACAAGTTGTGGGCATTACGAGTGACTATAACATAGAGGCCTCCTCTTGTACCTTGCCCTTTACTTCAACCCCTTACCCTTTAGCCTTTTCCCGACCCCGCCATCTTTTCCTAACTTGAATTAATCTAGCCTCTATAGTCGAAAAGCCGCCCGGTCCTTTGTCCCACGGTTACCTTTGGTTGAGTTTTCTGATTGAGGTGAAAATAGCCCCTTGTGTCCGGTTCAACTACTTTTCTCATCCGACCGACCTTTCCCGAGGCGTTAGAACGATGAGGATGCTTGGCGAGATGTTGGAGACCAAATCGATGGATTGATTCAAGTACAAGGATCACAAAGGTGAAAGGGGTTTTATGTTCTTGGGGCCGTCTTTGCCGGTGAATCTATCGGATGATTTGGCGATGGAAGCCTTTTGTCGAAGCTCGGTGATGACCTTGGCATTACCATGGCGGATGCCTCGTAGGGAAGGTGGTTGATGGTGATTTTCGGGCAATGGGGATTAACTCACTTCGTGTTGTAGATGGCTCCAAATTCAACATGTCTCCCGGAACCAATCCTCAAGCTTCTTTAATGATATCGGTCGGCCGGTAATTTAATTTTCTTACGTACAACAATATTACGGTTATTTGGTTTTGAAAATTTTGTAAATTAACTTGTTTACTCATTTTGATCTTTAGGGGGTGTTTGGGGTGTAAGTTTAAACTTACACCCATCAACTCAATTTTTGTCTTTTTCTGAAAAGTTTTTGTCTTTTCTGAAAAAGTCAACAAAAATTACTATTTAAACTTATCAATTTTAACTCAAACTTACACACCAAACACCCCCTTAGTTTCCATGCTAATGAGAAACATCATGATGTACTAAAAAATAAAAATAAAAATAACAAATGAATCTAATATTGCGGTTATTAGTTAAAAATATATGGTGACATTTAATTAACTTTGGTGTCGTGATCTTCTTCCTATTCCTTTATATGTTTTTCTTTAATAATATTATGATACGTCAATTGAAATATTAAATCATATTAATTAAAAGGTCATGTCAGTTAATTAATATGGTCCAATATTATTAGAATCAAATCAGTATTTGTCAGCTGCTAGCCTCAATTTGCTTGGTGTTCCCTGGTTTGCCTTGCAGGTACATCGGCCTTAAGATGTTGCGGGAAAGAAATAAACCAGAGTAACGCTCTTAATATACTTCCTTTTCGTGAGACGAAATGCAAATGATAAATTCAAAAAAAAAAAAAACAAAATATAAAAAATTATATATTTGATATATAATTATATTTTGAACTTTAATTCATAAAGTTTTTTTGAATCTTATTGTCATAATTATGAAGTTTCGTAGCTTATAAAATATAAACTTTAATTTTAAAATAATTTTAAAATAATGTAGGGCTGTTCCTGTTTACCGAGACTGATGACACCAAATAAAAAATTAACTGGAAAAACCAATTGTGGGGTCATGAAAAGTGAACCATTTTAATGATGGTCGGTTGGCGGCGGTTTGAATGCTAAGAACCGTCGGTGATCAAAACTAGCTAAGATTTTTCCTTTAGTGTTCTTTTCTGGCGTCTTTTCTTCTCCTTCTTCCTTTCTACTTCTTCTTCTCCGGCATTTTTTCATATTTGTCATGACCGCCCCCTTCTTTCTCTCACCACACGCCCGATGAAAGAGATGAACCTAGCTCAATAACTAAGCCCGCTAATGAAACACTAAGCTTCCATTTGGTAAGTTAGTTTAACTTTAATTAAACTGTATTTTTCATCTTAATTTTTATATTTTTCTGAGAAGTCAACAAAATTTATAATTGGTTTTTGAAAGTCAATCAATTTCAACTTAAAAATTTCATCTTCAACTAACTTACTAAATGGAGGATAAGGGTGATTTTGAGGATTGCCCCTCAAAGAACACACTTCTAAAATATTATCTTATTTACAGTGGCTTCAAGATTTTTTATATTCAATAAATAAATAAAAAAAGGTCAATTGCTCAACCTAATATCTATTTCCAAAATAACCCCACGATCAACAAACAAAGTAATATGACATGAGTCAACACAGACCACCGTAGGTCTCCAGTTGCCTGCATGGGTCTTTGGTCATGGGGAGTATTACTTTTTAAAAAGTTAATTTTTCATACTTTTTAAATTTTATTTAGGCTATGTTTGGGATCACATTTGGAAACATGTTTCCAAATTTTATTTTTTTTTGTCAGTTTCCTGTTTCCAAAGTTTTTTTTGTCCTTTTCCTCCAATTTTACTATTTACTTTTTCAAACATTTTTAAAAAACTCAAATTTTAAAAATCCATAATTTTATCATATTAAGTCAAAATGAGATTTTTTTTTTCAAATTGCATAGAATTTCGAGAAGAACGAATAAGATCTATATTGCTAATTTTTTTCCAAATACGTTTTAAGTTTTTACACTTTTTCACTCCAAACAGTTCACTTTTACCAAACATGTATTTCCAAAAACTCAAACCATCTCCAACTTCCAAAAAATCGACTCCAAACGTGACCCCAAACAGAGCCTTAATCTAACAAATTATTTAAAAAAATATCAAACTAAACTTTTAATCAATTCTAACAAATACCGAAAACCAAAAAAAAAATTTACAATCTGTGAAACTAATATAATGCACCATAATACAACAAATAATCCACCAGAGACAGAATTATCCTCCAGAATATACATTAGAGTAATCCACTAGAATACATAAAGCAATCGACCGGAATACATATGGTAATCCATTAGAATACAAATAAATAAATAAAACTCTGATTGGCCGTTCATCAACTCTTGGTATCGACCCATGAGATTAGCTCACCAATGACTCATTTTGACATGTCGAGGAGTCATCATGACTTGTTTCTTGACATTTTAGAGATTCCAGTTGATACTTGTACGTTGAGAAATGACGTATCTGACCTCAACATTAGTTTGTATCCCAAACATACCCTTACTATTAGCATATCAGTTTGACATCGATAAAGCAATGAAGATGCTTCAAAGATGCACGTGCAACTATTACGGGCATTTCATTGGTCATGATGAGGATTTTAAAAAGTCAAATAAGCTTTCAGCCAAAAAATTCGAATGTAGTCTGCTGTAATCTCATTTATTATCAAATCAAAAAAAAATTTAAGTGCATTTTTAAAAGGATTTTAAATTCAAGATTTAGCTGGAGAATCGTTTTTGCTGGACTCTGGAAAATCATTTTGACAGCAAACTCTTTGACATTTTGCACGAGCGAAAGATATGATATGTCAAAGAGGCTGAATAGAATATTACATGTACCATAAACGTTACCAGTGACAGATACAGGATTTAATTTTTCATTCTACATGTGTGAAATATGCCAAGGTAATAAACCAAAGAATTGCAACACCTATCCAGTGTAGCTATATATAAACACCTATCTAGTGAAGGTAGATTTCAACACTTGTTTTACCGAAGGCTTTTCAAAAGTATATTTTAAGAGCATAAACTATCTCATTTAATTTTCATGTTCATATATATACATGTATATATGATCTTTCTATTGTCTCTCACGTCTTGTTTATATGATTGAGAATTACCTCTCTGCCCAACACCAAATAGCACTCTGAACTTTATTTTTTTTATTTTATCTGTTTCTTGTTTTATTTATTTATTTATTTAAATGAGAAAGTTTCTCCGTTCATGACATACTAATGACTCAAGGTCCCTAAGCGGGAAAAAAAATATTCCTAAGATTGTTTTCAAAATTTATTTGATATATTTAGGTTTTTAAATTCTCAAAAAAAAAAAAAAAAAAAGAAAAAAGAAAAAACAACTTATGATTTTTTTTTTCCCCTTACGAACAAAATACTCTCGGGACCTTAACACCCCCTTTAGTACGTCATAAATAGGGTAACTTCCTCATTTAAATAAATAAGTAAATAAATAAATAAATAAGAAGTTAAAGTGCAATTGGGCGCTGAAAGAGATCGTATATGTATATGTGTGTGTGTGTGTGTGTGTGTATTTAAAGGATTTATATGTTTCAATATACCTATCAACATGGAAATTAAACAAGATATTATATGCTTTTAAAATTATTAGAGACAAGAGTTGTAAGTTAGTTAGTTAGAAGAATTGCCACGTGTCTGTATATTAGTGGCTGATTAGGTACTGTTAGTTAGAAGTTTGTTAGAGCTAGAATCCCTAGTATTTATCCCTTTGCACAGATCATTTTCAATCAATGAGAATTCATATCTTTCTGATTCTCAATTCTTTGTCTTTCTCTCTTTAGCTTTTCTGGTTTTTCTGGTTTCTTTACAAAAAATGTACTTTTAAAAAGCCTTCAGTGGATAGTTGTTAAAATATATCTTCACTAGATAGTTGGTTTATTACCTTGGCGCATATAGTTCATGAAGGTGAAAAAAAAACCGTAAGGTCATTGTTTTTGACATTTACTATAAAAAATTATTATAAAAAATAAAAGATTTATAATATTTGTTTTAAGTTAATTGATTACCATATAAGGGGCTAACTCAATATTTATGGTGGTTTTGATTCAATAATTATAAAGAAAATTTTCATAAATTCCTCTTGAATTTTGTCATTAGTGTTAATATGCCCCCTGAACTATGAAATGTATCTATTATACCACTTAAATTTTAAAATGTGTGTCAAGTTGCCCCCTCTGTTAGTTTTTTCCGTTGTCTTTAATGTCAAAATATCTCTTGAACTTTGCTTTTATGTCAAAATACCCCACAATCTTTGCATTTGTGTCAAAATACCCTTAGTCTTTAATATTTGTTTCAGACTACCCCCGATATTTAATATTTGTATCAAACTGCCTCATTTATCTTATTTTAATTATCTAACATTGTATAATTGCCTAATAATTATCAACTTTTTTAGACTAGGTAAAAAATATATATTTTCTATTATAATAAAGTGGTATGCATCTTTTTTTAACATATATATATTTTTATTTTACTTATTTTAATTCAAGTTTATTTGGGTTATGAGTTTACTTATGCATAACCATAGTTGGTAGGACTTAGATGCAAGATTTGGATTTCAAATACGCTGTTTACTTGGTCTACATAATCTGAAATCATAGTCAAAACAAATTTCATTTATGTGTTTACTTAAACTCATAATGAGAATAAGTATCGTAAATTTACTGTAAAATTTACAGTAATGGGTATCATAGTAAAATTTATGATACTTATTCTCATTATGGGTTTAAGCAAACACAAATAAAATTTATTATGACTATGATTTCAAATTATGTAGGCCAAGTAAACAGCATATTTGAAATCCAAATATTGCATCTGAGTCCTACCAACTATGATTACGCATAAGTAAACTCATAACCAAAATAAACTTGAATTAAAATAGGTAAAATAAAAAAAATGTTAAAAACAGATGTATATCACTTTATTATAATAAAAAATATTTTTTTTACCTATTCTAAAAAGTTAATAATTAATAGGCAATTGTACGATGTTAGATACTTAAAATAAGATAAATGAAGCAGTTTGATATAAATATTAAAGATCGGGGGGTAGTTTAACACAAATATTAGAGATCAGTAGGCATTTTAACACAAATGCAAAGATTAGGGGGGTATTTTGATATGAAAGCTAAGTTCACGGGGTATTTTGACATTAAGATAACAGAAAAACTAACAGAAACTAACGAAGAGGGCAACTTGACACACATGTTAAAATTTAGGGGGCACAATATGTACATTTCATAGTTCAAGTGGTATTTTGACACTAGTGACAAAGTTCAGAGGAAATTTATGACATTTTTCCTTATAATTATTGAATCAAAACCACCATAAATATTCACGATCATGAAATAATTAAAATATGACATAAAAATTATTTTTCAAGGGGAAAAAAGTTCAAAGATAAACTAGTGTAGAGAGTGCATCAGGCCAGGTTAATCAGGAAAATAAAATAAAGCAGTAACATTGCAAAGAGACGTAGGAAAATAATAGAAAATAAAATAGAATAAAAACGTTTGAAGCAACGTTGTTAACGAGATCATTGAAAAGTTAAAAATCATTTGATAGGATGCTGGCATGTTCCACATTTTAAGAGTTAAAAAGGAAGCTTGTGCTTGACCTATTGAACAACTCTAATGGTTTATTTCTTATATCTATTTATTTTTATAGTAATTTTTGGTAAGTTATTTCTTTCTTTAGTTGCTTTTATTTGGATTTGGTCTTTCATTTTGATGGTAATGCCTTCTTTAAACTTTTTGTTTCTCTTTCGACAACTTTTAGAATTAATTTCAATAAGAACATTTTTGAACATTTTTATTTTAAACTTGAGATCATTTTTTAATATTTTTTTATAACATTGTCACGTTAGATTCTGTTGCTCCCACTTATCACATTTTATATAATTTCAATAACAACATTTTATAAAATTTCTATTTCAAACTCGACACCATTTTTTAATACTTTCTTTTGTAACATTGCCACATTAGCTTTTGTGACTCCCAAATAATCAAATTGTCAAGAAAAAATAATAATAATAAAATCTCCAAGCATTCAGCTGAAAACCCATTGCTACTAATGTAACAGTTATCAGAAGCAACTTTAGTTATCACTCATATAGTGGTTCCGATAAATACATTGATAATTATGATCGTGACTAAATAGCTACATTGGTTTGAAAATTTACACTTAAACAAATTCTACTTGTTTCAAAATGCGCATCACATTTATTTTTCTCACTCTTAAATATTAATATTAAACGATTTTCAGTTTAAATTAAAATCTTTCTGAATTTTCTTTTTCAAAAACTTACGTGCTAAACGTATTATTTATAATTTTATCTAATATCATCCATCAAGTTTAAACCGTAGAGTCGCCCCCCATGATGACAGAGTTCAAAGGAGACACCAGGTGTTTAGACTTTCACATTTCAGATATTATTTACCTATAATCGCCTGTTTCTAGCTATTTTTCATTCTTTTAAAATTCTAATAATAATAACCAGCTGTAGTCTTGACTTCTAAGTGATTATTAAATTAAAACCGTAATTAATGACTTGGCTTAAGGTTGAGAGGAACTGTTTGAGGTCAACCATGTTATTAACATTCACTCAATCCTAACGCCATGATAATCTTAAAACAAAAGTAACTTTTCAAATGCTGAAAATACAAAATTTATTAAAAAATCTTGCATTGGCAAGAAAAAATCAAAAAAAAAAAAAAAAAAGAGAAAGAACAAAATAGTATTTTGAAAGAGTTATAGTAAATTATAGCATAAAATTTTTGAATATAGTAATATAAATAACACAATCAAATTTAGAATCACATAATACAAAATCAAACTCCTCCTTTTTCTTTCTCGCTCTAACTTGAAACTATGCATATAAATTTGTCCTTAAAAATTAACCATAAATCATATAAAGAAAATGTGAAAAACAATAAAGAGATCGTATATATGTATATATAATTTAAAGGATTTACACATTTCAATGCCAATAAACATGAAAATTGAATGAGTTATTTTATGCTTTTTAAAATATACTTTGGAAAGCCTTCAGTAGATAGGTGTTATATCTTCACTACATAGCAAGCTGTCAACTAGAGTAAATAGCAACAAGTGTAGGAAGTTTCTAAACAACTGAACGACTGTAGTGTAGTTCAGGCAGGGACTACTATTCGGCACGTTCTCTATACAACACTAATAACTTTTATTTTATAATATGTTGTATTAATCACGTGTTTTTAATAGAACATTTTTCAACTAATATCATATGACATGATACTAAATGAGAAGTTATTATGTTACAAACACTACTACAAAATAGAGATTCGACGACGGTTAAAAACCGTCGTGGTAATACTTAAACGACGGTTTTCTAACCGTCGTGGAATCCACAGTCATGGTATATATTTGGATTCCACGACGGTTTGAAAACCGTCGTGGTAGGTAACAACGAAAAAAAAAATTACGAATGGAGCTATCACGACGGTCGAGTAACCGTCGTGGTAGGTAACCAAAAAAAAAAAATTTACATTTTGGACGGAACATTTTATCAACAACCACAATCAACAAAATCAACATTTTGGACGAAAAATTCTCAAATCCGTACATTACCCAAGCAATATACATTACAACTTTCCGGCTTGTCGAGCGTCGGTATGGGCGGAGTGTGGCGAGAGAGAGAGGGAAAGCCGCGTGAGTTCCTTGGTGGACCCGTCGGAGAATGGAGGAGGCCGCGTGAGTGGTGGAGGAGGCCATCGGAGAATGGAGCCAAGAGAAAAATTTGAGAGGTGAGATAGAGAGAGGAGGCGCGGTGAGATAGAGTGAGTTTTTGGAGATTTTAAGTAGGGAGGGAGTGGCGAGAGAGAAATAGAGGGAAGAAATTGGGTGGCTTTGGGTATGGAGTTAGAGAGTGAAAAGGTGAAAAATGCTCGGAATGCAATGGGGTGGGAAAGATGACATTTTTTTGGGTTTTAATACATGCTCCAACAAATTGAATTTAATTTAAAAAATTTCAAAATTCCCGCCTTAGTACCTACCACGACGGTTTTTTGGGAAAACCGTCGTGGTATGTAACATACCACGACGGTTTTCCCCAAAAACCGTCGTGGTAGAGTCCAAAAATTTTAAAATTTTTTTTTGAAAAAAGACCATTCCACGACCGTTTTTTTAAAAAACCGTCGTGGAAAATGCGGCAGAAACACGGAGCGGAACAAAATTTTCCGAAAACCGTCGTGGAAGAGCTTGCTTCCACGACGGTTTTTAATAACCGTCGTGGAAGCTTGCAAAAAAAAAAAAACAAAAAAATTTTTTGTTGCAAAAAAAAAAAAAAAAAAATTTTAGCTTCCACGACGGTTTTAAAAACCGTCGTGGAAGCAAAAAAAAAAAAAATTTTTGCAAATTTTTTTTTTTTTTTTTTTACAAGCTTCCACGACGGTTTTTAATAACCGTCGTGGAAGCATGCTCTTCCACTACGGTTTTTTATAACCGTCGTGGAAGCTTCGACTTCCACGACGGTTTTCGGAAACTCTGTTCCGCTCCGTGTTTTTGCCGCATTTTTCACGACGGTTTTTTAAAAAACGGTCGTGGATGTTCCGTCGTGGAATCTACATTTTGTAGTAGTGAAAGTTTTAAATAGAAAATTACATGTAAATCAGTTACAAGTTTTTAAATAAAATGTTATAACTGTCAGATGATAATAGTTTCGGATTTAAGATCATTCTTTATGTACATATATTCCCAATTTAAAATTTTTAAAATTTTTCTTTGCAAAATTTATGTTCCAAAACATATACCCTTATTATTGGCATGCCAATTTGACAGAGCAAAGTGGAGATGCTTCAAAGAAGTATGTGCAAACTATATATTACAGCCACGTCATGGCTCATGACGAGACTTTGAACAAGTCAATTGGTTTTTTCTGCCAAACGATTGGTGAAAAAAAAAAATACGAAGAAGATGGCCTCATCATTTATAGATTTTAATAATATAGACAGAAATTCCTTTCTTTAGATATAGCAGAGACATGTTCTTATAATACTTTTTCTTAGTCGGCCACTCCGGACATACCCTGTATTACTATTCATGCTTTAACAACTGAAACTAGAGCGAGGCTTAAGGGAATGTAATAGAAATCGAACCCAAATTGACAAAAGGAAGAAGCCTAATAAAGGCGCCCACTTCTACTAACTCATCCACCTGTGTTTTTTGCCAAACGATTGGAATCATGTAGTCTGGTGTAATGTCAAGTACTAACAAACTAATTTTTTTAATACATATTAATTTTTTTAAAAAATTATTTATTTCAAGTGTACATTTTGAAAAGGTTTTTAAAATTGAAGATTTAGTTGGAGAATCTTTTTTGCTAAACGCTGAACAATCTTTTTTTATAGCAAACTCTTGGCCATCTCGTACAAGCAAATTAAAAATTATAAGTCAAATATCTTTATAAATATATATATATAAATATATATATATATATATGTTTCTAATTATCATATCTATTGATTAGTTGTACTCTATTTTTTGTTTGGGTAAGTTATTCATTTAGTTCTTCAACTTTTAAATTTATACAACTTCGATCTCTGAACTTTTTTCATATTTGGAATATTCTTAAACTTTAAAAATGTTACAACAATAGTCATTTTTGTCAATTTTTGGACGAAATCTATTGGTAATTTAGTCAAAAAATAGTGCTAACTATATATTATATAAAAAAATTAACGGAAATGACTACTTTAACAGTATTTTTAATAGTTTATGGTTATTCCAGCTACAAAAAAAAAAAAAAAAAAAACTCATAAATTGTTAAAATATTGTTACATATAGTCATTTATGTTAATTTTTGAACGTAATCCATTAGTAATTTAGTCAAAAAGTGATATTAATTAACAAATTCCATCCAAAAATTAACGTAAATCAGTAAATGACTATTGTAATAACATTTTATTAGTTTATGGGCATTTCAGCTATTAAAAAAAGTTTTTTATTTTTTTTTATTTTTCATACAACTAAGAACATATATAATTCTATGAGGTAAATCGACTATAAGGATCTTCAAAATGAGAAATCTTAATGAACCCATAAATGGACCCCATTAAGTTACAATTTTCATGCAATTGTGTTGTTATCAAGAATAAAATTTTAAGATATTGATCGTTTCTTTTCCATTGAATGAGGATGAGAAAAATTGATACAAGATTGGCACCTATTAAAATCCTAATTATCGTCCTTCAAACACCCCACTCAAATTTATTAATAGAAAATTAAACAACAATGGACATATTTTTTCAGGAAATCAAAATTAAACATGTAAAAATTATTATCCTAATTAGTTACCTCTGCAATGTAACAATTGTTAGAGACTTATTTATGTTGATAAAGTTCTTTAAGTAGGGAGATAAAAGTTAAATTTATTTTAGATGCAATACAAATAAATAGCAAAACAGAGAAATCAATATAGAAAGAGAATTTTCTTTTTATTTAAGATTGACTCATACGTTTTTTTTTTTTTTTTTTCCCCTCTCTCATTATTTTCCTCTAATTTTTTTTTTATCCTTTTTTTTTTTTTTTTTGTTTCTTTCTTCTCCTTAAATTCACTACTATCTCCCCCTTGTGTCACAACAAGGAGGATCAAACCTATTTGTAGGCACGAGAGGATACCATCCGAGCATAATTAACGATAACATTTTAATCCACGAGTGCAGATACCTACAGGTATCTATTATATTAGAAACGGATATAGATATGGTACATGGGTAAGGGGATATATATTGGGATTAAGATTAATCCCACACGCGGGTGTGGGACAGGGGTAGGAGATGATCCTTTATACCTGAATCCGTCTCACTTATATTCACTCCTATAAAAATATGTATTTATATGTTTTTATGTGTGTGTATATATGTAAACTGAAATTTTTAGTGTTCTAATATTTTAGTTCTCTTTATGAATCTAGTTTATAGATTTCTAAAGTTTAGGTTTATTTTTAAAATTTCAGTTTTATTTTTAATTACATTTGTGATTATTACTAAATTTTATAAAAACTTTTAATAAAATTTATTTTGAGTTTTTTTTTTAGTTTTTTAAAAATAAATGTACAAAAGTATGGATATAACATCTCAAGGAGAATTACTTGCTCTCACACCCGTGTTAGGTGGTATGAGAACGGTTCCCTATGCATAGTTAGCCAACCAAGTCGGCAAAGTTGCAAGCAAGACTGGTATTATTTTTAATCTTATCATTATATCATCAATATGGGGAGGTTTATCTTATAGTGTTCCACACGCTAAAGGCTGTACGGGGTGCGACATGCGTTTGAGTCGTTGCTCATATACGTATTCTATAATTTTACGTCTGTTTGGAGTAATGGGTTTGAGTCATAAAGGGGGTGTTTGGTGTTTGAGTTTGAGTTAAGATTTATAAGTTTAAATAATGATTTTGATTGACTTTTTCAGAAAAGACAAAAAACTTTTGGGGAAAAAGATAAAAATTGAGTTGATGGTGGTGAGTTTAAACTCACCACCCAAACGGACCCTTTAATTTGAATTGAGAATCTTAACTAGATTGGTATTTCAAAGAGAATAATAAATATAGCCACTGTTTGGTTAGTTAGAGATGAAAATTTTAAATTAGAGTTTGTTGATTTTTTAAAAATTAGTTATAATTTTTATTGACTTTTCAGAAAAAAATAAAAATTGAGATGAAAAATTTGAATTTGAGATGAAACATCAAACGTAACAGTAGTGTCAAATGTGAAAAAGTAAATATTTTATTTGAATTTGATTTTTTAATATCCAAACTTTTGATCCAAATAAAGGTTTTTCTTAAGGCAAAAAAAAAAATGAAGGGTTTTATCTTATTTCATGATATCATTTATCATTTCTCTTCATTAAAAAAAAAATAAAGAATTTCGGATTTGAGGTAAAAATTCCTGTTCTAAATTTTCTTCGTTGACTTCTATGTGATTGTGCATCGTTGAAAACCGTTGGTCTATAAAGTTCAACTTGATCTTTTTATTGATGATTCAGTTTAAGCCTGAGAGGAAGAGATTGAAGTCAACTATGACAACATTCACTCAATCCTAACGCCGTGTATATCCTCGTTTATCACAAAAAACAAAATTTTGGCAACTTGTAAAAAAAATTAAAAAAAATAAAAAATAAAAAATAAAAAATAAAATACATAAACAGGGATTCTGTCCCCATCTCCTATGCAGCTAAACAAGCCAAAATCTGATTTCCGGATTCACCTCTCTCGCTCGTTCTCCTTCGATAAGAATCGGGTGTACCACGTGTCTAAATTATTTTTTGAAATATAGGCATTTATTCACATCATCGTTTTGTTTTATGTTTCTCGTTCTCAGTCTGTATTATACATAATTATTAAATCAAAATCATCATAAATATCTCACATAAATTTCTCTAATTAATCAATTAACAACGTAAGATAAATAATTTTTTTTTTCAAAATTAATTTTAGGAATTCCTTTTTTTTTTTTTTTCCTTTTATAAACGAATACATCAGGGACCTTGACTCCTCCACTTTAGTCTATATAATATATAGAAAGGAGAAAAAAAAAAGACAATTGTTTTCGTCCAAATCTCTCGTTTTCGTTGAAACATGCGTTTCGTCTCTGTTTTTTTTTTTTTTCTCCTTCTGGGTTGGTTGACACATGGCAGAGCGGATGGGGTGAGAGAGAGAAAGCGGGATGCGTGGGAGGAGGGGGAGAGAGAGGGGGGAGGGATGCATTCGGAAAGAAAAAGGGTGGAAGTGGGACCCTTTTTTGTTTTTATTTATTTATTTTTATTCTTTTTTTTTTTTTTAATTGTTGGGCTTGGTTTTTTTTTTTTTTTTTTGAACTTTTTTTCTCCTGCTCGTGGGGAATGGAGGGAAGGAGAGAGAGAAGAAAAATAGTTTGAGGTGAGGAAGAGGAGAGAGAAAAAAATACAAGAAAAATTTTTTTGGTTTTTTTTTTCTAGGGAATAGTGAGAGAAGGAGAGAGAGAAAGAGAGAGAGGGGAAGACATTTTTTGTTTTGTTTTTTTTGCTTCTCTTTTCCAGGGAGTGTGAGAGAGAGTTTTTATTTTTATTTTTATTTTATTTTTGGGAAAGAGAGAAGGGAGAGGGGGAATACGTGGGGTTCATGAAGAGAGAGAAAAAAAAAATTATTTAAGTGCTCTTATATTATTATTAAAAAATATATTAGGTAAGATTTATAAGATCTATTTATTATATATATAAAAGTTTATAATATATAATTTAATTATCTCAATGTATTTATTTTTTAAAATTTAAATATAATTTCTATGTAATTTATATTTCAATCCAAGATTTATTTCATATTTTTAAATTTTTTTAAATTTTCTTGTAATTTCTTCTACACATTTCATTATAAATAAATCACATTGATTTAAGAAAATACTTTCATTAACATATATATATATATATATATTTTTTTTTTTGAATAAGAGCTATTTTATTAAGCAATAGCATCAAATGAAACATCATTAGAGACTAAAATAGGAGTCTCACAAATCCACACATTGGTACAATTGGAATTGAACCCAAATCTAGCTAAAAAATGAGCTACATGATTAGTACTACGCCGAATGTGATAAACACCTGGATTCCACAACTGGGTAAGCAATTGTTTAACATCCTCCAGAATCGGACATTCCAAAGAAAATTCTGTGTTATCCGAAACAGCCGAAACGACATTGATGGCATCAGTTTCCACCACAAGAGTAAAACTCTCCAATTCCTTCGCCATCATCAAACCTTCACGAAGGGCTATACACTCAGCCAAAAAAGGAGAGAAAGTCCCCTCCACTGATTTTGCCATGGCACCTAAGATTCTCCCTTTCTCATCACGAATAACGGCACCTATACCAATATGATCCGATCCCGATGAGACCGATGCATCGATATTTAGCTTGAGATATCCCGATTGAGGAGGTAACCAAACATCTGAGCCTACTACTTGTGATTGGACCGGAACCTGACGCAGAGCCTGTCATTCACCAAAAATGGCAATTCCCAAGTCAAGAATATCCTCCGGATTACTCTCCTCTCCCCCGTGTACTACCTTGTTTCTCTCACACCACAATTTCCAAGCTAACCAACACACCAACGCAAAATCCTCCAATGGAATTTCTGACTTCACAATTCTTAAAAAGTCAACAAATGGGAAATCTCTCCTATTCTCTACCACCTTCCAAAACCGAGAAAACTTCCAAACCGCTTGCGACGTCGGACAATCAAGAATTGCATGAGAGATAGACTCCATCTTATCTTTACATCTAGGACAAACAACATCACAATCAATACCGCTGTAACCCTAAGAAGCCACCGTCAGGATAATCTCGTGGAAAGCACGCCACACAAACATCCGGACTTGGAAGGTAATGGCAAACTCCACATCTTCTCCACCAGGTAATATCAGTATTGGCATTGGACGAGGACTCTAAACGCTTAAAATCCATGAGAGCCCTATACCCCGAACGAACCTTGTAAAGACCTTTGGAGTCAAAATGCCAGACCCATTTATCTCCTCCTTCACCATTACCTAGAGGAATACCTCTAATAAGTTCTTGATCGACCGGCCAAAAGGTATCATCAATCTTCCCCTTATTCCAAACCCGACAACCTTCCACCATCAGATCAGCCACCTTCAAGTGTTCCCCTCCTTCTGGCATTGTCTCTCAAACAAACTTTTTTTTTTTTTTAGTCCTTTTTTATATATTGGTCTATTTTTAATATTTCAATCCATTTATTTTTTTAGTCTTTTTAATTAATTTCTATTAATTTTTTACAAATACATTCTTAAAATTAATAAAAAATTTAAGTAACACACACACACACGTGCATAGCATGTGCTTTAAAAAACTGGTATGCAATAAATGGGGGAACTTCCTCTCATTTAAATAAAAAAAACATCGATAAATATGAGAAAATAAATTGAAGGTGCTATTTGGTGTTGGACAGAGAAGTCATTCTTGATCATTTAAAGAAGACCAAGATAATTATTTATATTCCAACACCTATCACGAAATTAAATAAGATATTTAATGCTTCTAAAAATACTTGGGTAAATAGGTGTTGAAATATACCTTCACTAGATAGGTGTTGCAATCCTTGGCGTATTTGGTTCACGAAGGAAGAAAAACCGTAAGGAGGTTGGATTTTTTATTTTTTTATTTTTTTATTTTTTATTTTTTCTTTTAAGAGAAACTTAAACCTAAAAACAATAATTTAAAAAACATATAAGTTAACATTTACTTCAAATTAAGTGATTATTTAAAGTGATTTAAGTGAAATATTTATATTGGTTTTAATTCGTTAATTAAATATAAAACTATTATTAACTCACCTCATAACAGTTTAAGTTTCTGAAATGGATGCAAACTAACATGATATCAAAACGGGAAGTCGTGAATTCGAACTCCTACAACAACACTTTTTAACCCTTTTATAATCAGAAGATTTTTAAATTAATATTTACCCGTACATTTATTCATTATCTAACCTGTAAACACAATAATGTGTTCTCATCATCCTTTAAATGTCATATTTTTACTTAACGAATATATCATCTAAACACAATAATATGTTCTCATCATCTTTTAAATGTGAAACGCATTGTATTCAACAGAGACGCGATTTACAACTGTCCAACAAACATAGCCATAGCGGAAAAATATACAGACAAAAAAGTTTATTCAAAACTCTCGCCCAAAGAAAAAGGTAAGAATATATATATATATATATATATATATTTTAATAAATTCTGATTTTTCCGGCCTGTCGTTTTCTACCACCAGCTTGCGCACGCAATATTGAATTATTATTTGCCACACCAAAACGCAACGTTGACATCAGAAAAATAATATATTGACCAAAGCAATATTAAAAGACCAATTAGATAATTAGCTGGCTGGTAAAAATATTCACCCATAACGTAAGCAAAAATGGTCCAAGATTTGTATAAATACTCAAGTTAAGGAAACATTTAATTGTGTCTCGTGAGGCCTCACAAGTAGATAGAGAGAAATAAAAAAATAAAAAAAAATGGCTCCAAGTACTGCTTTATTCGTGGCATTTCTAATCTTCTTCAGCTTTCAGGGCCAACTTCCGCAGGTTCAAGCATTGGCCAACCGATCTGATCATGGTATGTATTATGCACATGATATACACATATACATATATGTTTTTTTTACGATGCGAAATGTATGACTCGAATTAATTAAAGAAAAATGAACGTATTTTCACTTTTTAAACCTGAAATTTCTTATACAAATTCCTCTCTTTTTACTCACTGTGTTAATTCCATTGGGTCTCTGAAAAGGAAATTTTGGGATCATTATATGTACTATATATATATGTTAAATTCAAAATATGAAATAGATCAATATATTGATATTCAATGGCGGAGCAAGAATTTATTTTAGTGGAGGCACATATAATATCACCAATATCAGTATCATTATTATTTTTGTATTGACTGACGTGATAAAATCGCGTTCTTCTAACGTTTTGTTTTAATTTTGAATTTTTGTTTCAGACTTTAGTTACATGAAATCTGTAAAAAATGCGACCGACATGCCGTCGGAGGAAGAGTACGACTACATTGTGATCGGAGGTGGCACAGCAGGGTGTCCATTAGACGCAACTCTATCGGAAGAACACTCTGTCCTAGTCCTTGAAAGAGGCGGTGCTCCTGAAACACAGCCCAATGTCTTGAGCGTAGCAGGGTTTTTCGCTAATCTCATGCAAGAAGACGACGGTAAAACCCCGGCGCAGAGGTTCACCTCCGAAGACGGCGTGGCAAACGTGAGAGGAAGGGTTCTCGGAGGCAGCAGCATGATTAACGCCGGCTTCTATTCCCGAGCGGACAACGAATTTCTCTCCAAGTCGGGCGTCGATTGGGATATGGATGCGGTCGAAAAGGCGTATCAATGGGTGGAAGAGACTATAGTGTTCCATCCAAGTAGTTTGGCCGTTTGGCAATCTGCTTTCAAAGAAGCCTTAGTGGAAGCCGGCGTTTTTCCGGACAACGGGTTTCGGTTGGATCACGTGGTCGGAACCAAAGTTTCGGGTTCGATTTTCGACGGAGTTGGGAAGAGACACGGAGCCGTGGAGTTGCTTAATAGAGGAAATCTAAAAACCTTCGAGTTGCTCTTCATGCCGTGGTGGAGAAAATCATCTTTTCCACAGTTTCATCATCAAGTACGTTTTTTAAACTTAAAAAAAAGTATGTTTTTTATGATATATATTTCTTTTCATAAAAAATTTCTCTCTTACTTGCCTTGATTTGAAGTTTTTGATAAAATCAACTAAAGTGTATTCGTGGGGGCTAATATGTTTACAGTAAACAATTAGGACGCAACACAATGAAAACTACTAATTGCAAATTCTTTTTAAAACTATATATATATTTTAGAGCCCACCACAAAAAAAAAAAAAAAATTTCTTGTTAATATATATTATTGATAAGATTCTGTGTTTTTCTTTTGTTATCTATGTATTAAAAACTATATATCTATTTTTATAATTATTTTTTATTGTTATTTTGGTAAAATCTAAGAATAAATATGTGTAAAATTGATTTGAGATCTTATTGTGAATAGGACACTTTACTATAAATAATTAGGACGCAACGTAATGAAAACTACTAATTCCAAATTATTTTTTAAAAATATATATATTTTAGAGCCAAACACAAAAAAAATTTGTTTGTTAATATATATTATTGATAGCATTTTGTGTTTTTCGATTACTATATCTATATTAGAAACTATTTATCTATTTTTTTAAAATTATTTTTAATGTTATTTTGGTCAAATCTAAGAATAAAAATATGTAAAATTGTTTTGAGATCTTATTGTGAAATTGACCCTTACAATAAGTAAAATTAGGTTGAATTACGATATCTAAGTGGGCCTATGTGAGCGTCACCATGCATTGGGGTGCGTCAATTTATGAGAAGCCGAAATTTAATTCGATTATCGCTCTTATAATAATGTTTATAATAATGTTTTTAAGGATACATCTAAATGTTTGTCCACAGTTAATAAAATACATGTCTATACCCAATTTTATTGGTAATTATTAATTATTGTTGGATACATTGGTTTGTAATGGAATACTTAGTTTAGAGTTTGTTGAATTTTTAAAAATAATTAAAAATTTTATTGATTTTTTTAGAAAAAAAAAACAAAAACTTAAGTGGAATTTTAAGATTTAAACCTGATGTCTAAACAAAAGCTAAATAATTGATCGACTTTTCTTGAATAATTGGTAGAACCTTCTGCGGTCGGAGTCATTTACAGTGATGCAAACGGGAAGTTTCACCGGGCACTTGTCCGAGACAAAGGAGAGATTATTCTTAGTGCTGGCGCAATCGGAAGCCCTCAACTTCTTCTACTTAGCGGTGTCGGATCGGAATCTTACCTCTCATCGCTAAACATTCCGGTAATCCATTCCCAACCAAATGTCGGAGAATTCATGGCTGACAATCCCCGAAATAACATTAATCTCGTAATCCCGTTTCCGTTCGCCTCGTCTCCGGCACAAGTCGTCGGGATCACGAGTGACTATTTCATAGAAACCGTCTCCTATAGCTTGTCGTTCTTTCCGATTCCTTTACCCTTTAGTCTTTTTCCCACCCCAGCTTCCACAGAAGTGAGTATAGCCACCATTGCCGAGAAAACCACCGGACTCTTGTCCCATGGTTCGCTCCGGTTGTCTTCTCCCAACGAGGCTAAAGCCACCCCGCTTGTCCGATTCAACTACTTTTCTGATCCTGTTGACCTTTCTCGATGCGTCAAGGGCGTGAGAAAGATGGGTGATATGATGAACACAAACTCCATGGATCGATTTAAGTACACGGGTTTCAATGGCGAGAGGGGTTTCATGTTCTTGGGGCCAGCCCTACCGTCAAATTGGTCGGACGATTTGTCGGTAGAGGACTATTGCCAAAGCACCGTCACAACATTTTGGCATTACCACGGCGGGTGCCTTGTCGGGAAGGTGGTTGATGGCGATTTTCGGGTCATGGGGATTAATTCGCTTCGTGTCGTAGACGGTTCGACTTTCACCATCTCGCCGGGGACTAATCCTCAGGCTACTCTAATGATGTTAGGCCGGTGAGTATTTTTTAAATCATGTTTTGCATTAATTTCTTGCAAAAAAGTTGACTCCCCCCCCCCCCCCCCCCCCCACATAAATACTCTTCCTAATTTTTTGGTTTAACTAACTCTTGTTGTGTGATATGAACAGCTATATTGGGCTTAAGATGCTGAGAGAAAGAAGAGAAAACCTACGTAGATTTCTTCCCGTGCAAGACTCTTACGTTTTGTAGGCTTTGGAATTCCTTATCCCGTTATTGGATAGAAACTCCTAAGTTTGAAACCTATGAGCGTCTTCATTTCTATTACATATAACTGAAAGTTATAAACCCACCCACACTGAAAATTCATATCTTTTTTATTTTTTTTATTTATATATTTTGGGTGAAGCACTCGATAGGTCATATTTTGTAATTTGTTACCTTTTCAGTCCCATGATAATAAATTAAATAAAATAAAAAGTCTAGTTATAGCAATTGTGCTATTCTCCATTTAAACCTGTGTTTAAATGATTAAAGATTACCATCCCAAGCTAGTCCTATTAAGGATGTGTATGGGGTAATACATGGGTATGGGAACAAGTGTGGGAGATTAACCCCCATACAGGTGCGAAGCGAGGGTGGGGGAAGCTCCTTCATACTTACACTCGCCCCACTTATATATTCATACTTAAAAATATATATCTATATGTTTATATACATAATTTGAAATTTTTATATGTTTATATATATAATTTCAATTTTTAGGTGTTAATATGTTTTAGTTATTTATTTATTTATTTATGAATTTATTTATAGTTTTCTGGAGATTGGATTGGTTTTTAAAATTCCATTTTTTTTTCAATTATATTTGTGATTTTGTTGTCAAATGTTGTGAAAACTTTAATAATATTTGTTTTGGGGTTTTTTATTTTATTTTATTTTATTTATTTTATAATTCTTTATTAGTAAATAGATATGGTATAGGTATAGCACCCCCTAAGTGAAGATTACCCAAACCAACACTAGCACCCATACTCATACCTGCACCCATATTAAATTAGTCCGGACAACGGGCTAAGTGTGAATCACATGATTGGGACAAAAGTTTCAGGTTCGACATTCGATGAATTGGGGAGAAGACATGGAGCTACTCAACAAAGCGAACTTTAAGAACTTGCGAGTTGCTGTTCATGCAACAGTTGAGAGAATATTCTTCTGCTTCAATGCCGCAAGTAAGTTTCTCTATTTTTTTTTCCTTGTTACTAAAGTGAGTTTATTTTTGCTTTAACGAAAAAAGAAAATCATTCAATGATATATAGTACCAAATCTCTCATATATACCTTTGATGTGAGATATTACGAAAGATATATGCTCTTTTTACGTGATCTTCTTTCTCTTTACATTAAAAAAAAAAATACTTATATGTCATATAAATTGATATTCAAAAGTTAAGATTAAAGTTGTATCCCTAACAGCTTTTCAAAAATTCCAATTTTCTTTGTTGTAACTCCTTCAAAAATGTTATTTTTCCCCTAATATTTGCTTGAAGTACAATTTCATTTCAAAAGATGTAGTAGGAAAGCAATAAAATCATTTGATTCTATACACATATATGTTTTTCCTGAATTACTGTTGCGTCTTACTCATTCAGTATATCAATAGAGATACCCTATGTTACATTAAAGGGACCTCATTCAGTATATCAATAGAGACACCCTATGTTACATTAAAGTGACCTCATACTGGAGCGATCCAAGAAAACTCTACATATATAACAATAAAATTGAATCTTTAAATGGGCAGAACCATACCTACTTAAATGGCAGGTCTCATCAAGCACTCATACGCAACAAAAGAGAGATGATTTTGAGTGCTGGAGCCCTTGGAAGCCCTCAACTTCTCCTCCTTAGCAGAATCGGCCCCGGTTCTTACCTCTCATCGCTGAATATCGCGATTGTTAGGAAGTTGATCCATAAAGCACAAAAATACAATTGAAGTAGGAATGAGAAAAAGCGAGGAAAATAGATGAGCACGAGAGTTTTACGTGGAAAAATCTCCAAACAAATTGGAGCTAAAAAAAAAAAAAAAACCACGAGCAGACTGTAGAAGAATTTCACTTAGCAAAAGGATTACAATAATCTCTCTAAAACTAAGGAGAGCACAATGACAATAACCAGGGACGGATATAGATGGGGTCAGTGCGAGGACGTGCTCGCACCGAAAAAAAAAAAAATAAATAAAAAAAAAAAATATATATATATATACTAATTTTAACTGAATTTTCATTTGTGCCCCAACTGATTTGGTCTTTTTAGTAATTTTCGTTGGGTTTTTTTTGTAATTTTAGTTGAGTAATCAGATGGACCTTGGACCTTGTATCCGAAGCAAATTTTTTATTTTACTTTTAAAAAAAAATCAAATCAGTAGTGTTTTTCAGATTCTTTAATGCCCTTTTTGTTTCTCACTTTTCCGGATTTTTTTTTTTTTCACCTGCTCGCTGCTCCATTGTCCTTTCTCCGTTGTCTTCACTCCTTTGGCTCCATCAACATCACACCCAAAAGTCAAAAGGTACAACACAAAAACATCAAAATTATACCACTAACTTGGCATTAAATTAGGATAGAGAAAATTCCCAATAATCCCTTCTGTCAGAAAAAATCACCCACTTCCAGGGTGGGAGTGGGCATGTGGCGTTTTCTAAATTAGCTTTACAAACGTTTGACCAACTAGTTTAGATTAAGTTTTTCATTTTTTTTAAATAAATAAAAATTATAACTAATTTTTAAAAAATTAAAAAATTATAATTTAAAAATTTTATTTCAAATCAATGCATCAATATAAAAATTGACAATTTCCAAAGTACGGTTATTATATGGCATTGTCATGATTTTACCACATGTCATGGTAGACTGATACAGAGTCTACCTACCTTTAAACTCTAAGTCTATATTTGGTGAATAAGTTTAACTCACACTCAACTCAAATTTTTCATCTCAATTTTTATCTTTTTCTGAATAGTCAACAAATTTATAATTTACTTTTTAAAATATAAATTCAACTCAAATTTAAAAATTTCATCTCATCTTAAACTCAACTCAAACACCAAGCGAACCCAAAATCATGTGGCCTTTCCTCGAAGCCATAGTTAATTAGCCACCAAACTTTTCTTTTTTAATTAGAAAAAGAGGATCAGGTGTCCTTCCGCCCCCTTCCTAGTGTTTATTGGTTGAGCCCACTGATCACACCGATAGGATAACAAGGAATATGATCTAATGATCTTCATAGCTAGCAGACTCATCCTTCAAAAGCAGACAAGACATGACCTTTTTTTTCAAAGATTAAACTCTGCATATTCACTATTAAACCTGAAACCTGATAAAAACGAAGGTTCTTAATATGTCTTTTTAGTCACCAAGCCACCACCACCCATGGTGCCACACAACTTAAACTGCGTGCAAATAGTCTTTTAATTTCTAAATTAGAGAAGGGAAAACACAAAAATCAAAGGACAGCGTGACCATATCCAGCTGAAATTGCATAGTGCATACATTTAAAATTCTAGCCCACATCAATGCAGAAGAAAAGTCAAATGAGCTTTTAAGTAGCCGTATGTAGTACTCACAGCAATTGTAACGATTGGAAGATTCCCTCAAAAAGAGTAGACAAACACTAAATTCTAAATCAAATTAAACATAAAATGAGAAATGAGTAGAATTGAGAAAAATTGTATATGCTCTGAATTGTATATTAATAAATATACAAAGAGGGATTATTTGTAAATGCAAAATACAACCAAAATATGGAAGCTAGATAATTTGTGAGAAACCTACAATCAAGAGAAACCAAGAAACATGGATTAGTCAACTATACAATTAGAAAAAAACTTAAAATATGCGGGCTACGATTATCTCCTCAAACTCATGGGCCGAAGTGTTGTACAGGCGCACATGAGTTTGGAAACTAAAATTAGTCATTGAATCGATTATGAGACAAAGGCTTCCAGAAGATATCGGCCGACTGATGCAAAGTGTCACTGAAAAATTTGAACTTTTACTCGTACTATTTTTATGTGGTTAACTATCACTCTTAAGGTGTGTTTGGTTGGAGGTAGAGACGGAGGGAGGAAGAGGGGTGGAGGGAGAGTCCACTTCCATTGTATGGTTGGAAGGAAATGAGGAGGGAGAGGAGAGGTGGAGGGAGAATCTCTCCCCTTGGACCCACCATAATGCATCCTTCCATTGATGAAAGGATGCACACTCTTTTTCATCTTTTCAATTAAAAAGATAATTTTGTCCTTAACTTTTTTTTTTTTTTTTTTTTTTTAAAGAAGTTTAAAATGGACAATATAATAATTAACTAAAAAAACTATTATCCATTTTTCTAACTCTTCCTCTCTTTTACTAAACAACATGATGGATTCCTACAATCCTCTTCATCTGTCACATTCTCCATCCCAACTCTCTCCATCCATTCTTTACAATCTTATAACTATAGTATGTACTTAGTTACAGTAACAATTTTTAGTATGACAAAAACTTTTAGCAATGAGGTTTTTAATCATGGGAAAAAGTTTTAGTCAAATCAAAAAGTTTCCGTGACTACAAACGTTGTGACTAAAAGTTGTAGTCAGAACAAAAATGTATGACTAAATCCATATCAATCATGAAGTTTTGACTAAAAATGACATTTAGTCACGTAAAATTATAGTGATTAAAGGTTCTTTTCTTTCTTTTTAGTATGTGAGTATTGAGCTTGTTGATAGAAGGTATTATTGTTAATCATTGTGAGACCACCTCCTGGCTTTTAGGAGAACTAGTAACTAACATCTGATCAGTATATGAGAATTGAGATCAAACTCTTGTAAAGATTATGAGTCTAAACTCTTGTAATTGAGGGGTGCCGATTTATTTGGACTATCTTGATGTGCCTGTTGGTTCTTGTTGTCACCATTCGTATTAAAAAAAAAAAAGTTATAGTGATTTTAATTTGATACGGTTGATGCATTCCTAAAATAAGAAAAATCAAATAATTAAGAGAAACATTTTGGACAAATAAGTATAAATTAAAGGGATTTCAATTATCCAAATGAAGTGGGTTAGAGTTACGTGATCGTTTAGGTGGGATTTTCCAAATCGGGTTTGTCGTTCAATTGTAAGCCTCTTCGGCTTATCTATTTTATGTTGCTTTCAGGCTACATCACTTATTTATTTTCGTATTTAGTTTTGTAATTTTCTTTTTGTGGACAAATAAGGGAAAAAAAATGGAAAAATGATCATAACAGAGAGAATTGACGATCTCTTGTTATTAGCGTGAGCATGGCAACTAAAGGAAAATTCAAATTTTAACCCAAAAAAAAAAAAGAAAAAAAAAAAAAGAAAAAAGAAGCTTAAAAGAAAGTGAACCATATCTATCTCAATTCTCAAGGTAAGGATCAACATTCTTGTTAGAAAAAAACTGACCCGTGCCACACACAACCCTTCTTTTCTATTTCTTGTTATTATACCCCTAGCTAATGTAAGCATTCAATACATCGAAAAAAAAAAAAAAAAAAACGCTGTTGACTTCAAAGATGGAAAAATCTGAAATAACAACTGCTCATATATCTCTGCTTGTACTGATACTGTTCAGTTTTCATGTCCAAGTAGAGGTTCTTGCATTTGCCACTCCATCTGATCACGATACATACCGAAATGTTATTATCAATCTTCCATAGTTTTCTTATTCTAATATCATTATATTTATTCATGACGAAATTTCAACAAATAGGTCATTTTTTATATTAAAAAAAATCTATTTCTTTCCATTTTTCCACTTTTTGCCCCTCTAAATTTTAACGCACCCTAAGTAAATTCTTGTTTCATCCTTGCCTATCCTCTCTATAATTTTAAAAGAACTCTAGTACTTTAGTACATCATGACCCAAAAAAAAAAAAAAAAAAAACGGCAGTAACATATATAAAGGAAAAAAATATATATATCAAATTACTTTCAACTCTCAATGATATAGGCCATATAATTAACTACCATGATTTTTGAGTCACTTATTTATTTATTTTTGTTATATAGTTTTAATTAATAATAAGAGAAAACAACTGACATCAAAATTAATTAGCTATTGCGTTTATTATTAGACTTACACGAAGTCTATTTACTAGAGACTGAAAAGTTCTTCATCGACATGATAAAATCTCATTATTCCCTTCTAAATTAATCTACATTTTCTCAGACTATAGTTACATGAAATTTGTGTACAACGTCACCGATCTTCTGTTGAAGGAAGAATACGACTACGTCGTGATCGGAGGAGGCACCGCAGGCTGCAACCCTATCGAAAAACTACTCGGTGCTCGTCCTTGAAAGAGGCAATGTCCCTAAAGCACACCCCAATGTCTTGCATGCCAGCGGGATGTTCTTTAACATCATGCAAGAAGACAATGGTGATACACCAGCTGAAAGATTCACATCGGAGGACGGCGTACCAAACGTGAGAGGTAGAGTCCTCTGAGGGTCCAGCATGATTAACGCCGGGTTCTATTCTATTTCCTCTCAAATCGTGGTGTTGAATGGGATATGAAATCGGTTGAGAAGGCGTATCAGTGGGTGGAAGAGACGGTAATGTCCCGTCCGAGTAATTTGGCAGTTTAGCAATCTGCGGTGAAAGAAGCACTGTTGGACGCTGGCGTTGGTCCGGACAACGGGCTAAGTGTGAATCACATGATTGGGACAAAAGTTTCAGGTTCGACATTCGATGTATTGCGGAGAAGACATGGAGCTGTGGAGCTACTCAATAGAACAAACTTTAAGAACTTGCGAGTTTCTCTATTTTTTTTTCCCCTTATTTTTTAGAGTGAGTTTAGTTTTGCTTTTAAAAAAAAAAATTTATCCAATGATATAGTACCAAATCTCTCATCTATACCATTGATGTGAGATATTACGAAAGATATAAACTCTTTTTACGTGATCTTCTTTCTCTTTACATTGAAAAAAAAAAAAAAAAAAAAAACTTGCATATCACATAAATTAGTATTCAAAAATTAAGATTAAAGTTGTATCCCTATCAGTTTTTCAAAAATTCCAATTTTCTTTGTTGTAACTCCTTCAAGAATGTTATTTTCCCCCTTATTTTTGCTTGAACAATTTCATTTCAAAAGATGTTGTAGGAAAGCAATAAAATCATTTGATCAATCCTTAATCATTCCATATTGAAACCTATATTGTCAGTGAAAACTATATAGTACCTTAATACATAATACATATATTATCAGGTTTATCAGATACTATATGTATATATGTTTTTCCGAAATTACTGTTGCGTTTTACTCATTCAGTACTTCTATAGAGGCAAGCTATGTTACATTAAAGGGACCTCACAAAGCGATCCAAGAAACCCTATACATATAACAATAAAATTGAATCTTCAAATGGGCAGAACCATACCGACTTCAATAGCAAGTGTCATCAAGCACTCGTACGCAACAAAGGAGAGGTGATTTTGAGTGCTGGAGCCCTTGGAAGCCCTCAACTTCTCCTCCTTAGCGGAATCAGCGCTGAATATCGCAGTAATCCACTCCCAACCAAATGTAGGAAAATTCATGGCTGACAGTCCTCGTAACAGCATTAATCTTATCATCCATTTTCCTTTCAAACCTTCTCTATTACAAGTTGTGGGCATTACGAGTGACTATAACATAGAGACCTCCTCTTATACCTTGCCCTTTTCTTCAACTCCCTTAACCTTTAGCCTTTTCCTGACCACCCCGCCATCTTCTCCTAACTTGAATCTAGTCTCTATAGTCGAAAAGGCGCCCGGTCCTTTGTCCCATTTTACCTTCGGTTGAGCTTTCTGATTGAGGCGAAAATAGCCCCTCGTGTCGGCGCAACTACTTTTCTCATCCGACCGACCTTTCCCGATGCGTTAGAACGATGAGGAAGATTGGCGAGATGTTAGAGACCAAATCGATGGATTGATTCAAGTATAAGGATTTCAAAGGTGAAAGAGGGGTTTTATGTTCTTGGGGCCGTCTTTGCCGGCGAATGTATTGGATGATTTGGTGATGGAAGCCTTTTGTCGAAGCTCGGTGGTTGATGGTGATTTTCTGGTAATAGGGATAAACTCACTTCGTGTTGTAGATGGCTTCACATTCAACATGTCTCACGGGACCAAACCTCAATCTACTTTAACGATGTTTGGCCTGTAAGTTTATTTTCTTACCTACAACAATATTACCATTATTTGGTTTCGAAATTTTTTAACTAACTTATTTACTGGTTTTGATCTTTAGTTTCCAAGCTAATGAGAAATATCATGTACTAAAGTTTAAAAATTACAATAACAATAACAAATGTGTCTGAGAATTAACATGTGAATATTTGTTATTAGTTAAAAATGTATATTTGGTGGCATTTAAATTATTATGCGCTTTTTCTTAACTTACACTTAATCAGATTCACACTTTGGTGTCCTCTTGTTCTTATTCCTCTGTATGTTTTCCTCTAATAATATCAAGATACGTTAATTAAAATATTAAATCACATCAATTAAAAGGTTGTGCCAGTTAATTAATATTGGTCTGATATTATTAGAATCAAATCAGTATTTGCCCGCTGCTAGCCTCAATTTGCTTGGTGTTCTCTGGTTTGCCTTGCAGGTACATCAGCTTTAAGATGATGCGGGAAAGAAATAAACCAGGTAGCATTCTTAATATACTTCCTTTTCGTGAGACGAAATGCAAATGATAAATTCAGGAAAAAAAAAAAAACAAAAAACAAAAAACAAAAAACAAAACAAAATATAAAAAATTATATATTTGATATATAATTATATTTGAACTTTAATTCATAAAGTTTTTTAAAATCTTATATTGTCATAATTATGAAGTTTCGTAGCTTATAAAATATAAGCTTTAATTTTAAAATAATTAAATATAATGTAGGGCTATTCCTATTTACCGAGATTGATGACACCAATAAAAAACGAACTGGAAAAACCGATGGTGACGTCATGAAAAGTGACCCGTTTTAATGATGGTCGGTTGGCGGCGGTTTGAATGCTAAGAACCGTCGGTGACCAAAACTAGCTAAGATTTTTCCTTTAGTGTTCTTTTCTGGCGTCTTTTCTTCACCTTCTTCCTTTCTGCTTCTTCTTCTGCGGCACTTTTCGTATTTGTCATGACTGCCCCCTTCTTTCTCTCACCACACTTCCGATTAAAGAGATGAAACCTAGCTCAATAACCAAGCCCGCTAGATGAAACACTAAGTCTCCATTTTGTAAGTTAGTTTAATTCCAACTAACTGTACTTTTTCATCTTAATTTTTGTTTGTTTTCTGATAAGTCAACAAAATTTAAAACTGATTTTTGAAAAATCAACCAACTCCAACTAAATTTTTTTATCTCCAATTAACTTATCAAACGGAGGCTAAAGGTGATTTTGAGGATTGCCCCTCAAAGAGCACACTTCTGAAATATTATCTTATTTACAATAGCTGATTACGCCCAAACGTGTACAAAAACAAGCGGTCGATTGTAGCACAATTGGGACGGTCGATCCCACGAGGAGGTAATAAAAATAAACAAGAAAAGATTAGCGGAACAAGAGCGTCAGAGAAATAAGTAATCGAATAAAGGAACGGAAGAAATATTTTTGTGATTTTGAAACAAATTTAAAGACAATGTAATTTGAAATGATTTGAAATGAAGAAAATTTCAATAATCAAAAGTGGTAAGATATCGAGAATCCCCTATATGTTTCGTTTACCTATTTGGATTTTGATTCATAGAATAACTCAATTGAAAGTTTCACATCCCAAACAATCAATCGAAAAATAAAGATTTGAGAAACTTATGATTTAAAATTTATTTGAGTAATAAAATTCTTACGTGAAGAACTAGCAAAAATTATCTTATAAGAAATCTAAAAGCGACAATATACTATAAGCAATATTGCAGTAAAAGACTACTTATAAAATAATGCTATCAATATACCATATCGTGCAACAATTACATAAAAAGAGCTTGACTAAATTTATATAAAAGTTGACAACAAAATATATTGATATGAGAAATAAATAAGATGAAAGAAAAATTATTTATTCAAATGTATGAACATTACAAACCATTGGAGAATCGAAACCTAAATAAGTTCACTACACATACAGGATCATCTCTAGTCTCACCCAAGAACTCTAACCTAGCTTGTAATTCATCTCACAAAATTCTAACAAGAAAACATGAGATGAAAATGCAAGAATAAGAGAAAAATAATACTAAAAACTCAGCCAAAAACTAATAGAAAAACAACAACATCACCCTCTTGAGGAGCCCTCATTATATAGGCTTGAGTCCAACATGCTAGGGAGGATTTTTGGCCCACAAATCCGTTACACAGGCTGGTTAATCACGTGGAGATTCGCGGTAAACTAGCTGTAGAAAATGGATGGCTTTGGCTGCTTGCTGGCTGAGAATCCGGCCCGAGATTCTCGCGGGTTGGGATTGCGGTAACGGGCCTGGCAGCTGGAGGGAATTACGGGCTTGGTGGGCGTTCTGGACTGGAGCTGCAGGCTTGGATCTCGGGCCTGGCTGGCAGCTGGATTCACTCTCGGGCTGACAGCTCTCGTGCGGGTTGGGCTGGAGCTGGAATTTCGGCCCGAAACTCACGCTGGGCTGGAGTTACCGGGGCCTGGGCTGGATTCATGAGCTGGTGCACGTACGTGAGGGAGCAGCTGGCTGTGCGCAGAAGAAGGGAGAGAAAAAGGAAAAGAGAAGAAAAAATGGAGGAAGAAAAGGAAAACAAATTAGATTAAATAAAATATTTTTAAAATAAAATATTATGAATTAATATTATGAAAATCTTCATTTTAATAAATTATATGAATAAAAATGTATTTTTGTACATTTATCAATAGCTTTAGGATTTTTGATATTCAATTAAAAAAAAAAAAAAAAAAGAGAGAGTCAAAGTTCAACATAGTATCTGTTTCTAAAATAACCCCCATTCAGCAAAAAAAAAAAAAAAGAAAAGAGAAAAAGTAACATGATAAATTACCGGTGGTAATCTACATGAATACTCTCCAGCGACTGGAGTCAACATAGACCATCGTGGGTCTTCGATCGCCTGCGTGGGTCTCTGGTCAAGGGGAGTATTATTTTTTAAAAATTTTAATTTTTCATGCTTTTTTAAAATTTATTTAGGCTATGTTTTCACATTTAGAAATATGTTTCCAAACATTCTTTTGTCATTTTCTTCCAAATTTAGTATTTACTTTTCCAAACGTTTTTTAAAATTTTATCATTTTAAGTCGAAATGAGATTTTTTTTTCTTTTTCAAATTGCAATAGAATTTCGAGAAGAACGAAACAATATCTATATTACTAATTTTTTTCCGAATACGTTTCAAGTTTTTACACTTTTTCACTCCAAACAGTTCATTTTCACCAAACATATTTCCAAAAACTCAAACCATCTCTAACCTCCAAAACACCGTCTCCAAACATGACCCCAAACGGAGCCTTAGTCTAAGAAATTATTTTAAAAAAGCTCAAACTAAACTAATTTTTAATCAATTCTGACAAATACCGAAAACCAAAAAAAAAAAAAAAAGTTTACTATCTGTGAAACTAATATAATATAAGGCACCATAATACAATAAATAATCCACCAGAAACAGAATTATCCTCTAGAATATACATTAGAGTAATCCACTAGAAAACATAAAGCAATCCACCGGAATAAATATAGGAATCCATTAGGATACAAATAAATAAATAAAACTCTGAATGGTAAAATCTCTGGATCTGCTCCATCGCCTTCTAGTAGATTTGCACCTTCAGTGAGCCGTCTCCTCGCACTCCGGCACCCACAATCTAATTTCCGATCTACGATGAGATCTGACACGGCTTGAGAGGGAGAGAGCAAGAGACTTCGCCATCACCGATCCAAGAAGTTACACAACATCGTCACCGTTTATTGTCCTTTACGAGTTGATCTTGAGCCTTAATTATGTGATTGTTGCCGATCTAGTTCGCTTATTTGGTTGTTTTTTTGACTATTCCTCTATGGACCTATTGATTGGATATGGTATTAAATATTCCTCTGTAGCCTTTCACGTTCCGATCCAATTGAATATGTTACTTTTTTAGATGATCTGATTCCTACCGAAAGGCCGTTCATCGACTCTTGGTATCGACCAATGAGATTTGCTCACCGGTGACTCATTTTGACATGTCGAGGGGTCATCATGACTTGTTTCTTGACATTTTAGAGATTCGAGTTGATACTTATACGGTGAGAAATGACGTATCTGACCTCAACATTGAGTTTGTATTCCAAACAAACCCTTACTATAAGCATATCAGTTTGACATCGATAAAACAATACATGTGATTCAAAGATGCAGGTGCAACTACTACGGGCATATCATTGGTCATGATGAGGCTTTGAACAAGTCAAATAAGGTTTCAGCCAAAAAATTGGAATGTCATTTATTATCAATTCAAAAAAAAAAAAAAAAAAAAATTAAGTGCATTTTTAAAAGGATTTAAAATTCAAGATTTAGCTGGAGAATCATTTTTGCTGGACTCTAGAAAGTCATTTTGATACCAAACTCTTTGACATTTTGCACGAGCGAAAGATATGATACGTCAAAGAGCCTGCATAGATGTATCTATTGATTAGTTGTAGAATATTACATGTACAATAAACGTTACTAGTGACAGATACATGATTTAATTTTAACATATGCACAAATTATAATAAAATTTTTTATTTAGATAAAAAAAAAAATGTAAGCAAAACTCCTCCATAAATCTAAAAAACAAAATTATCATATATGCATAATTTCAATATTATTTTATCATTATGCTACAAAAATAAAAATAAATGACATTAAAATTATTTTTCAAGGGGAAAAGGTTCAATAATCTATATAGCACTGTATGAATCATATAGTAATTTCAAATATCATTAGTAATTCTGATTGTGACTAAATCGGTACATAGGTTTGAAAATTAACTTCCAAACAGATTCTAATTCAATTTAAACTTTTTGATGTTTTGAAATTCACATCAAACTTATTTCTCTCACTCTAAAATATTAGTATGAAAAGATTTTCAATTCAAATTTATATTTTTCTAAATTTTTCTTTCAAACCTGCGTACCAAACATATAATTAATATTTTTATGTAATATCATCCTTATAGTCTACACCGGATTATGATGGATTATGAAATATCATCCACGTGTTTAGAATATCAGATTTCAGATATTACATATTATCACCTATATATATATATATATATTTATCATTTTTTTATGATTTTCATAATATATTATAATAATACTAATCAGCTGTCAGCTTGACTTCTAAGTGATGATAATGACATAGTTAAAACCATTATAATATTGTTGATTCAAACGTTTAAGCTTGAGAGGAACTGTTGAGGTCAACTATGCTGCCATTCACTCAATTCTAACGCCATTGATCTTCTTGCTCATCATGATTCATGATAATCTTAAAAATAAAGGAAGTTTTCAAATGCTGAAAATACAAATATTAGTAAAACATCTTCCATTGGCAAGACAAAGACAGACAAAAAAATAAAAATAAATAAATAATATCACAAAAGACAATTTTTGAACATTGTTAACTGCTAAGATTATTCTAGAGAGAGAAAAATAAAGGAAACGAGAGAATCTGGTAATAAATGGCTTCGTTAAGCTTTTCATTAACAAGAAATGAGAATATATACATAGGCTTAGATTAATAATTACAACCTTGCCACTCTAATTGATAGCAAACTAAGGGCATGTTTGGTACACCGTATTAACACTTTGTATTGTATTATTTAAAATAATACAATATTTGACAACATCTTTTGTATTGTATAGTTTAATACGAAATCAAAAATTAATATAATACGGACTGTGATATCTTATAAGACAAAAAACATCTATATTAGGTTGTATAGTATAATTTAATCTAAATGATTATATCAAAAACCAAAATATAATAGATTTCAGTATGGATGTCGGGTTGGTTTTCTGGACGAGATTCGAGGTCGGGTTTCGATATGGGGTCCGGGGGTTCAACGTCGAATTCGGGACTGGGGTCAGGGTCTGGTTTCGGGGTCAGGGTCGGGGTCCAGGTCGGGTTATGAGACGGAGGTCGAGGTCGGGTTTCAGGATGATGGTCAGAATTGTGTTTCGGAATGGGGGTTATGGTCGGGGGTTGGGGTTGGGGTTGGAGTCAGGTTTCAGGGTTGGGGTCGGGGTCAGGGATGAAAGTCGGGGTCAAGTTACGAGATGAGGTCAGGTTTCGGGATGCGGTTCAAGGTTGGGTCGGGTTTCATAATGTGGTCGGGATTGGGTTACAAGACGCGAGTTGGGTAGGGGTTAGGTTATAGCACACGGGTTGGGTCGGGTTACGGGGTTAAGGTCAGGGTCAAGGATAGAGGTAGGGGTCAGGATTTGAGAAAGAGGTCGGCGTCGGGTTTCGTGGTCGGGGTCAGGGTTGGAGTCGAGCTTCGGGATGGGGATTGGGGTTGACATCGGGTTTTGGAATAGGGGTTGAGGTTGGGTTTCGACCCCGACCTCCGTCCCGAAACCTAACCCTAACCCCAGTTCCGTAACCCGACTTCGACTGCAAAACCCAACCCCACCCCGAAACCGGACCTGACCCCCAAACCTAATCCCGATTCCGACCCCGTCCAGAAACCCGACCCTTGTCTCAAAACCTGCCCCCGACCCTGTCCTATAACCCGACACATCTTTATTGTCTTTCACATCTTCTTTATATGATAAAGAATAACACCCTCATCTTTATTTTTCTGTCTGTTTCTTAATTTTTTGTTTATTTAAATGAGAAAGTTTCCGCATTGACGACATACTAAATGACTTAAGGTCCATAAGCGAAAAAAAAAAAAATCCTAAGGTTGTTTTCAAAATTTATTTTTATATATTTAGGTTTCTTAAAAAAAAATAAATAAATAAAAAACTTTTTATTTTTTCCCTTATGAATGAATACGCTCGGGACCTTGACACCCCCTTTTAGTACGTCATGAATAGGGAAACTTCCTTAAATAAACAAAAAGTCAAAGAGACAATTCTTAAATCATATATAGAAGATGTGAAAAATAATAAGGAGATCTATTTTTAAAGGATTTATATATTTCAATACCTATCAACATGAAAATTAAATAAAATATTTTATGCTTTTAAAATATACTTTGAAAAAGCCTTCGGTAGAAAGTTGTTAAGATATATCTTCACTAGATAGCTGGTTTATTACCTTGTCGTATTTCATTCATGAAGAAAAACAGAATCGGAAGGCCACTGTCTTTGAAAGTATACATTTACTATAAAAAGAATTTTCAAAATAAAATAACATAACTATTTTATGTTCAGTGATTAATGTAATGGCTTTAAGCGAGATATTTATGATGATTTTGATTCAATAAATACAATGTAATACACACTAGCAGTAATAGAGCCAAAAATTCTTGTTAGTATGGGCGAATAACTAGAACCAAAAATTTTAAGTTATAATGAGGGCTAAAGGAGTAATTTTCTTAAATTTTTATTAAGGGATTTGCGTGTATTATTATAAAATAACACACATTTATATATAGATTATTACGAGGAAAAAAAAAAGAGTGGCGACCACTCCTAATAGGCCTTTATTGTTAAAAAAAGAGAAATATTAAACAAAAGAAGATATGATAAAGTATCCAAACATCAAATTTTAATTTAGCGGATCCTTCCACCGAATAATTTCTCTATCTTTTAACTAAGAATACTAATATAAGTATTCAACAGAGAGGCCACTTCAACAAACATATCCATAACGGAGAGTATATACAAACGAAAAAGTTCTGTATAAAAAACTCACGCACACATAGTTTAGAGAGTGCATCATGCCAGGTTAATCAGGAAAATAAAAGAAAAAATAAAATAAAATATAGCAGTAAGTTAACAAAGAGACGTAGGAAAATGATAGAAAATAAAATAGAGAAAAAACTTTTAAAGCAATGCTATTAACGAGATCATTGAAAAGTTAAAAATCATTTGAAAGTATGCTGGCATGTTCCACATTTTAAGAGTTAAAAAGGATGCTTGTGCTTGACCTATTGAACAATTATTTCTCATATCTATTTCTTTTTTTTTTTTTTTTTGGGTAAGTTATTTCTTTCTTTAGTTGCTTTTATTTGGATTTGGTCTTTCATTTTGATGGTAATGCCTTATTTAAATTTTTTGTTTCTTTTTGGATAACTATTAGAATTAATTTGAATAAGCACATTTTTGAACATTTTATTTTAAACTTGAGGTCATTTTATATATATATATTTTTATAACATTGTCATGTTAGATTTTGTTAGTCCCACTCTCATCACCAGAAACCTTATGCCAATTATCTTTGATCTAATTTCAATCACAGCATTTTAAAAATAATTTATTTCAGACCTGACACCATTTTTTAATACTTTCTTTTGTATCATTGCCACGTTAGCTTTTGTGACTCCCACATAATCAAATTGTCAAAAAAAAAAAAAAAAAAAAAAAAAAAAAAAAAACCAAGCATTCAGCTGAAAACCCATTGCAACTAATGTAACAATTATCAGAAGCAACTTTAGTTATCACTCATATAGTAATTCCGATAAATACCATTGATAATTATGATCGTGACTAAATAGCTACATTAGGTTTGAAAATTTACATTCAAACAAATTCTAATTCAATTTAAATTTTCTACTGTTTCAAAATGCACATCACATTTAACTTTCTCCCTCTTAAATATTAATATTAAAGGATTTTCAGTTTAAATTAAAATCTTTTTGAATTTTCCTCTTCAAACTTACGTGCTAAACGTATTATTTATAATTTTATCTAATATCATCCATCAAGTTTAAACCGGAAATTCACCCCCATGATGACAGAGTTCAAAGGAGAGACCACGTGTTTAGACATTCACATTTCAGATATTATTTACCTATAATCGCCTGTTTCTAGCTATTTTTCATTCTTTTATAATTCTAATAATAATATAACCAGCTGTTGGCTTGACTTCTAAGCGATTATAAAATAAAAACCGTTATTGATGACTTAGTTTAAGGTTGAGAGGAACTGTTTAAGGACAACCATGTTATTATCATTCACTCAATCCTAACGCCATGATAATCTTAAAACAAAAGTAACTTTTCAAATGCTGAAAATAAAAAATTTATTAAAAAATCTTCCTTTGGAAAAAAAAAAAAAAAGCAAAATAGTATTTTGAAAGAGTAATAGTAAATTATAGCATAAAATTTTGAATATAGTAATAAATAGCACAATTAAATTTATGATCACATAATACAAAATCAAACTCCTCTTCCTTTTTCTCTTTCGCTCTAACTTGAAACTATACATATAAATTTGTCCTTAAAAATTAACCATAAATCATATAAAGAAAATGTGAAAAACAACAAAGAGATCGTATATGTGTATATATATTTTAAAGGATTTACACATTTCAATACCTATAAACATGAAAATTGAATGAGTTATTTTATGCTTTTAAAATATACTTTGAAAAAGCCTTCAGTAGACAGGTATTATATCTTCACTAGATTGTAGGTTTCTTAATTGCCTTGTCGTATTTCGTTCATGAAGGGTAAAAAAAATATATCGTACGGTCATTGTCTTTGAAAGTAGACATTTACTATAAAAAAAATTTAAATAAAATAAACATATATTTTATGTTAATTGATTAATATAACGGCTTTGAGCAACATATTTATGATGATTTTGATTTAATTATTGCTAGCAGCAACAGAGCCAAAAATTCTTGTTAGTATGGGCTAATAACTAGAATCAAAATTTGATAAGTATAACGAGGGCTCAAGGAGTAAGTTTCTTAACTTTTTATTAAAGGAATTGTGTGTATATTATAGAATAACACGCACTTATATATAGATTATTGCAGAGGAAAAAAAAAAAAAAGTGATGACAATCTTAATATTGGCTTCGTGCATGCACACTAGAAAGAGAGTTGATAATATATCCAAATATCAAATTTTTATTGAGTGGTCCTTCCACTGAATAAAAGATATGTGCAAGCTGTCAACTAGAGTAAATAGCTACAAGTGTATGAAGTTTCTAAACAACTGAAGGACTGTAGTGTAGTTCAGGGAGGGATTACTATTCGGCACGTTTTCTATACAACACTTATAACTTTTATTTTATAGTACGTTGTACTACTCAGGTGTTTTTAATATAACATTTTTCAACTAACATCATATAACATGATACTAAATAAGAAGTTACTATGTTACAAAATTTTAAATAGGAAGTTATATGTAAATTAGTTACAAGTTTCTAAATAAAATGTTACAAGTGTCAGATGATAACAATATCAGAATCATTCTCTTATGTACATATATTCCCAATTTAAAATTTTTAAAAATTTTTCTTTGCAAAATTTATGTTCCAAAACATATACCCTTATTATTAGCATGCCAATTTGACAGAGCAAAGCAATGGAGATGCTTCAAAGAAGTATGTGCAACTATATATTACAGCCACGTCCCATGACGAGGCTTTGAATTAGTCAATCCCTTTCCTTAAGTATGACAGAAACATATTTTTTATACTAGTTTATCTCAGTCAGCTATTCGAGACCTATCCTGCCATCACTAAACTATGTTTTAACAGCCGAAGCTAGAGCGAGGCCTAAGGGAAGACAATAAGAATCAAATCCGAATTAACAAAAGGGAGAAGCTTAGTAAAAGCACCCACTTCTGTGCAAACCTATTCACCAATGTGGGTGTTTTTTGTCAAACGATTGGAATCATGTAGTCTGGTGTAATGTCAAGTACTAACAAACTATTTTTTTTATACATATTAATATATATTTTTTCAATTATCTATTTCAAGTGTACATTTTCAAAAGGTTTTTAAAATTGAAGATTTAGTTGGAGAATCTTTTTTGCTGAACGCTGAACAATCTTTTTTTATAGCATACTCTTTGCCATCTCGTACAAGCAAATTAAAAATTTGATAAGTATAATATATTTATAAATATATATATATATATATGTTTCTAATTATCATATCTATTAATTAGTTGTACTCTATTTTTTGTTTAAGTAAATTATTCATTTAGTTCCTGAACTTTTAACTTTATACAATTTTGGTCTTCAAACTTTTTTTTTATAGTTGGAATGTCTCTAAACTTTTAAAATATTACAACAGTAGTCATTTTTGTCAATTTTTGGATGAAAGCTGTTAGTAATTTGGTCAAAAAGTGGTACTAACTATGGATTACATCCAAAAATTAATGGAAACGACTATTATAGCAGCATTTTTAATAGTTTATGATTATTCCAGCTACAAAAAAAAAAAAACATGGAATGCCCCTAAACTGTTAAAATATTATTGCAATAGTCATTTATGTAAATTTTTTATCGGAATCCATTAGCAATTTGGTCAAAAAGTGATATTAACTAACGGATTCCGTTCAAAAATTAACGTAAAGGACTATTGTAGCAATATTTTATTAGTTTAGGGGAATTTCAGCTATCAAAAAAAGTTCAGGGATCAATATAGTAATTTACCTTTTTTTTTATTCTTACAAGTAGGAACACATATAATTCTACGAGACAAATCGACTATAAGGATATTCAAAATGAGAAATTTTAGTGAATTCATAAATGGACCCTATTAAGTTACAATTTCCATGCAACTGCGTTGTTATCAAGAATAAAATTTTAAGATTTGATCGTTTCTTTTTCAATGGATGAGGATGAGAAAATTTGATACAAGATTGGCACCTATTAAAATCCTAATTATCCTCCTTCAAACACCCCTCTCAAATTTATTAATAGAAAATTAAACAAAAATACACATACTTTGTCAAGAAATCAAAATTAAGCATGTAAAAATTATTAGCCTAATTAGTTACCTCTGCAATGTAACAATTGTTAAAGACTTAATTATGTTGATAAAGTTCTTTAAAGAGGGAGATAAAAGTTAAATTTATTTTAGATGTAATATAAATAAATAGCAAAACAGAGAAATCAATATAGAAAGAGGATTTTCTTTTTATTTAAGTTTGACTCATACGTTCTTTTTTTTCTCTCTATCTTACGTCCTTTTTTTTTTTTTTTTCCTCCCATTATTTTCCTCTAATTTTATTTTTTATCTTTTTTTTTTCTTTCTTCTCCTTAAATTCACTACTATCTCCACCTTGTGTTACAACAAGGAGGATCAAACCTATTTGTAGGCATGAGAGGATGCCATGGGAGCATAATTAGGGATGATATTTTAATTCACGAGTACAGGTACCTATTGTATTAGAAACAAATATGTGTATAGTATATGGGTAAGGGGATGAGTATTGGGGTTAAGATTAACCCCACACACAGGTATGGGGCAAGGGTGGGAGATGATTCCCTATACCTGAACTCGTCCCACTTATACGTAAACTGGAATTTTTTGTGTTCTAATATTTTAGTTCTCTTTATGAATCTAGTTTATAAATTTTTTAAGTTTGGATTTGTTTTAAAATTTTCAGTTTTGTTTTCAATTACATTTGTGATTATTGCTAAATTTTATAAAAACTTTTAATAAAATTTATTTTGAGTTATTTTTTATAATTTTTATTAAATAAATGTATAAAAAGTATGGATATATTACCTCTAATGAGAATTACTTGCTCTCACACCCGTGTTAGGTGGGTATGAGAACGGGCATAGTTATTGATGCCAACCAAGTCGGCAAAGTTGCAAGCAAGACTGGCATTAACTTTTATCTTGTCATTATATTAACTTTTAAATGCATTCATATTTGAATTTATATTTCCGTATATTTTATTATCCAATAATTGGTTGTTGTTCATATACTCTAAAATTTTACGTCTGTTTGGAGTAATTGGTTTGAGTTGTAAAATTCAATTTGAATTGGGAATCTTAACTAGATTGATATTTTAAAGAGAATAATAAATGTAGTGCCAAATGTGCAAAAGTAAACATTTTTTTTTAACTTTATTTTTCTAATATCCAAACCTTTGATCCAAATAAAGGTTTTTTTTAAGCCAAAAAAAAAGAAAAAAAAAAGAAAAAAAAGAAAAAAAAGGAGTTTTATCTTATTTCATGATATCATTTATCATTTCTCTATATTAAAAAATAAATAAAGAATTTCGGATTTGAGGTAAAAATTCCTGTTCTAAATTTTCTTCGTTGACTTCTATGTGATTATGCATCGTTGAAAACCGTTGGTCTATAAAGTTCAACTTGATCTTTTTATTGATGATTCAGTTTAAGCCTGAGAGGAAGAGATTGAAGTCAACTATGACAACATTCACTCAATCCGAACGCCGTGTATATCCTCGTTTATCAAAAAAAACAAAATTTTAGCAACTTGTAAAAAAAATAAAAAATAAAATACATAAACAGGGATTCTGTCCCCATCTCCTATGCAGCTAAACAAGCCAAAATCTGATGTCCGGATTCACCTCTCTCGCTCGTTCTCCTTCGATAAGAATCGGGTGTACCACGTGTCTAAATTATTTTTTGAAATATAGGTATTTATTCACATCATCGTTTTGTTTTATGTTTCTCGTTCTCAGTCTGTATTATACATAATTATTAAATCAAAATCATCATAAATATCTCACATAAATTTCTCTAATTAATCAATTAACAACGTAAAATAAATATTTTTTTTTAATAATTTTAGGAATTCTTTTTTTTTTTTCCTTTTATAAAAGAATACATCAGGGACCTTGACTCCTCCACTTTAGTCTATATAATATATAGAAAGGAGAAAAAAAGACGATTGTTTTCGTCCAAATCTCTCGTTTTCGTTGAAACATGCGTTTCGTCTCTGTTTTTTTTTTTTTTTTCCTTCTGGGTTGGTTGACACATGGCAGAGTGGATGGGGTGAGAGAGAGAAAGCGGGATGCGTGGGAGGAGGGAGAGAGAGAGAGAGGGGAGGGATGCATCGGAAAGAAAAAGGGTGGAAGCGGGGACCCTTTTTTGTTTTTATTTATTTATTTTGATTCTTTTTTTTTTAATTTTAAATTGTTGGGTTTGGTTTCTTTTTTCCCCCCACATACGGAAGGCAGGGGGGCAGAGAGAGATTGTCGAGTGAAATGGGGTTTTTTTTTTTTTTTTTTGGACTTTTTTTCTCCTGCTCGTGGGGAATGGAGGGAAGGAGAGAGAGATAAGAAAAAGAGTTTGAGGTGAGAAAGAGGAGAGAGAAAAAAAAAACAAGAAATATTTTTTTGGTTTTTTTTCGAGGGAATAGTGAGAGAAGGAGAGGAGAAGAGAGAGAGAGGGGGAGACATTTTTTGTTTTGTTTTGTTTTTTTGTTTTTTTGTTTTTTGTTTTTTTATTTTTTATTTTTTTGCTTCTCTTTTCAGGGAGGTGTGAGAGAGAGTTTTTTTTTTTTTTTAATTTAAATATTTTATTTTGTGAAAGAGAGAGGGAGAGGGGGAAACGTGGGGTTCATGAAGAGAGAGAGAAAAAAATATTATTTAAGTGCTCTTATATTATTATTAAATAATACATTATGGTAAGATTTATTAGATCTATTTATTATATATAAAAGTTTATAATATAATAATTTAATTATCTCAATGTATTTATTTTTTAAAATTTAAAATAGAATTTCTATGTAATTTATATTTCAATCGAGTATTTATTTCATATTTTGTAATTTTTTTAAATTTTTTTTATAATTTCTTCTACCATTTCATTATAAATAAATCACATTGATTTAAAAAAATTCATTAACATATTAAACATTGTCTCTCAAACTATTTTTATATTTATTTTTTCATTTTAATCTTTTTTTATATATTGGTCTATTTTTAATATTTCAGTCCATTTATTTATTTTTATCTTTTTAATTTATTTCTATTAATTTTTTATAAATGCATTCTAAAAAATTGATAAAAAATTTAACGATTTTAACACACACACGCATGTGCTTTAAAAAACTAGTATGTAATAAATGGGGAAATTTCCTCTCATTTAAATAAATAAAAAAAAATCGAGAAATATGAGAACATAAATTGAAGTTGCTATTGGGTGTGGGACGGAGAAGTCATTCTTGATCATTTAAAGAAGACCTAGATAATTATATATATTTCAACACCTATCACGAAATTAAATAAGATTTTAATGCTTTAAAAAATACATGGGTCAATAGGTGTTGAAATATACCTTCACTAGATAGGTGTTGCAATCCTTGGCGTATTTGGTTCACGAAGAAAGAAAAATCGTAAGGCGGTTGGATTTTTTTTTTAAATTTTAAATTTTTAATTTTTTATTTTTTTAGAGAACTTAAACCTAGAAACAATAATTTAAAAAACATATAAGTTAACATTTATTTCAAATTAATTGATTATTTAAAGTGATTTAAGTGAGATATTTATATTGGTTTTAATTCATTAATTAAATATAAAATTATTGTTTAATCATCACATAACAGTTTAAGTTTTTGAAATAAATGTTAAACTAACATGATATCAAAGCGTGAAGTCGTGAATTCGAACTCCTGCAACAACACTTTTTAACCCCTTTATAATTAGAAGATTTTTAAATTAATATTTATCGGTACATTTACTCATTATCTAACCTGGAAACACAATAACGTGTTCTCATCATCCTTTAAGTGTCATATTTTTACTTAACGAGTATATCATCTAAACACAATAATGTGTTCTCATCATCTTTTAAATGTGAAACACATTGTATTCAACAGAGACGCAATTTACAACTGTCCAACAAACATAAGCCATAGCCGAAAAATATACAGACAAAAAAGTTTCTTCAAAACTCTCGCCCAAAGAAAAAGGTAAGAGAATATATATATATATTTTAATATTCTGATTTTTCCGGCCGGTCGTTTTCTACCACTAGCTTGCGCACGCAATATTGAATTATTATTTGCCACACCAAAACGCAACGTCGACATCAAAAAAATAATATGTTGACCAAAGCAATATTAAAAGACCAATTAGATAATTAGTTGGCTGGTCAAAATATTCACCCATAACGTAAGCAAAAAAGGTCCAAGATTTGTATAAATACTCAAGGTAAGGAAATATTTAATTGTGTCTCGTGAGACTTCAAAAGTAGATAGAGAGAAATTTAAAGAAAAAAAAAAAAAGAAAAAAAGAAATGGCTCTAAGTACTGCTTTATTCGTGGTATTTCTATTATTCTTCAGCTTTCAGGGTCAACTTCCGCAGGTTCAAGCATTGGCCAACCGATCTGATCATGGTATGTATTATGCACATGATATACACATATACATATATGTTTTTTTTACGGTACGGAATGTATGACTCAAATTAATTAAAGAAAATGAACGTATTTTCACTTTTTGAACATGAAACTTCTTATACAAATTTCTCTCTTCTCACTCGTTGAGTTAGTTCCAATGGGTCTCTGATAGGGAAATTTTGGGATCATTCTATGTACTATATATATATATATGTTAAATTCAAAATATGAAATAGATCAATATATTGATATTCAATGGCGGAGCAAGAATTTATTTTAGTGGAGGCACATATAATATCACCAATATCAGTATTATTATTATTTTTTGTATTGACTGACGTGATAAAATCGCGTTCTTCTAACGTTTTGTTTTAATTTTGAATTTTTGTTTCAGACTTTAGTTACATGAAATCTGTAAAAAATGCGACCGACATGCCGTCGGAGGAAGAGTACGACTACATTGTGATCGGAGGTGGCACGGCAGGGTGTCCATTAGCCGCAACTCTATCGGAAGAGCACTCCGTCCTAGTCCTTGAAAGAGGCGGTGCTCCTGAAACACAGCCGAATGTCTTGAGCGTAGCCGGGTTTTTCGCTAATCTCATGCAAGAAGACGACGGTAAAACCCCGGCGCAGAGGTTCACCTCCGAAGACGGCGTGGCAAACGTGAGAGGAAGGGTTCTCGGAGGCACCAGCATGATCAACGCCGGCTTCTATTCCCGAGCGGACAACGAATTTCTCTCGAAGTCCGGGGTCGATTGGGATATGGATGCGGTCGAGAAGGCATATCAATGGGTGGAAGAGACTATTGTGTCCCATCAAAGGAGTTTGGCCGTTTGGCAATCTGCTTTCAAATAAGCCCTAGTGGAAGCCGGCGTTGGACCAGACAACGGGTTTCGGTTGGATCACGTGGTCGGAACCAAAGTTTCGGGTTCCATTTTCGACGGAGTTGGGAAGAGATACGGAGCCGCGGAGTTGCTTAATAGAGGAAATCTGAGAAACCTGCGAGTTGCTCTTCATGCCATGGTGGAGAAAATCATCTTTTCCACAGTTTCATCATCAAGTATGTTTTTTAACCTTATAAAAAAATATATCTTTTTTTATAATATATATTTCTTTTCATTAAAATTTCTCTCTTACTTGCCTTGATTTGAAGTTTTTCATTTAATCAACTAACACATATTCGTGGGGACGGTATGACATATCCGCCCGTCATTTGTTCATAATATGTCTACAATAAATACTTAGGAAGCAACGGAATGAAAACTACTAATTGCAAATTCTTTTTAATATATACATGTTTTAGAGCCCACCACAAAATGTTTTTATTTGTTAATATATATTATTGAAGGATTCTGTTTTTGATTGTTATATTTGTATTAAAAACTATATAGCTATTTTTTAATTATTTTTTAATGTTATTTTGGTCAAATCTAAGAATAAAAATATGTAAAATTGATTTGAGATCTTATTGTGAAAAGGACCTTTTACAATAAATAAAATTAGGTTGAATTACGATATCTTACATCAAGTGGGCCTATGTGAGCGTCACCATGCATTGGGGTGTGTCTATTAATGAGAAATCTGAATTTAATTCGATTATCGCTCTTTTAATAATGTTTTTAAGGAGAGTTACATCTAAATGTTTGTCCACAGTTAATAAAATACATGTCTTTACCCAATTTTATTTGTAATAATTAGTTATTGATTGATGGATCTGTTTATAATGAGATTTTTATATTAGAGTTAGTTGAATTTTTAAAAATTAATTAAAAATTTCATTGACTTTTTTAGAAAAAGATAAAAACTGAATTGAAAATTTTAGATTCAAATTTGACGTCCAAACTAAAGCTAAATGATTGAGTTTTCTTGAATAATTGGCAGAACCTTCTGCGGTCGGAGTCATTTACAGTGATGCAAGTGGGAAGTTTCACCGGGCACTTGTCCGAGACAAAGGAGAGATTATTCTTAGTGCCGGCGCAATCGGAAGCCCTCAACTTCTTCTACTTAGCGGTGTCGGATCGGAATCTTACCTCTCATCGCTAAACATTCCGGTAATCCATTCCCAACCAAATGTCGGAGAATTCATGGCTGACAATCCCCGGAACAACATTAATCTCGTAATCCCATTTCCGTTCTCCCCGTCTCCGGTACAAGTCGTCGGGATCACGAGTGACTATTTCATAGAAACCGTCTCCTATAGCTTGCCGTTCTTTCCGATTCCGTTACCCCATAGTCTTTTTCCCACCCCAGCTTCCACAGAAGTGAGTATAGCCACCATTGCCGAGAAAACCACTGGACCCTTGTCCCATGGTTCGCTCCAATTGTCTTCTCCCAACGAGGCTAAAGCTGCCCCGCTTGTCCGATTCAACTACTTTTCCGATCCCGCTGACCTTTCTCGATGCGTCAAGGGCATGAGAAAGATGGGTGATATGATGAATACAAACTCCATGGATCGATTTAAGTACACGGGTTTCAATGGCGAGAGGGGTTTCATGTTCTTGGGGCCAGCCCTACCATCGAATTGGTCGGACGATTCATCGGTAGAGGACTATTGCCGAAGCACCGTCACGACATTTTGGCATTACCACGGCGGTTGCCTTGTCGGGAAGGTGGTTGATGGCGATTTTCGGGTCATGGGGATTAATTCACTTCGTGTTGTCGATGGTTCGACTTTCACTATCTCGCCGGGGACTAATCCTCAGGCTACTCTAATGATGTTAGGCCGGTGAGTTTTTTTCTTAAATCATGCTTTGCATTAATTTCTTGCAAAAAAGTTGACCCCCCCCCCCCTCCCCTCTAAATACTCGTCCTATTTGGTTTAACTAACTCTTGTTGTGTGATATGAACAGCTATTTGGGGCTTAAGATGCTGAGAGAAAGAAGAGAAAGCCAATGTAGATTTCTTCCCGTGCAAGGCTCTTATGTTTTATAGGCTATGGAATTCCTTATCCCGTTATTGGATAGAAACTCCTAAGTTTGAAACCTATGAACGTCTTCATTTCTATTACATATAACTAAAAGTTATAAACCCACCCACACTGAAAATTCGTATCTTCTTTGTTCTTGTTTATATATATATATATATATATACATATTTTGAGTGAAGCAAGCACTTCGATAGGTCATATTTGTAATTTGCTACTTTTTCCGTCCCATGATAATAAATAAAATAAAAAGTCTAGTTAACGCAATGGTGCTATTCTCCATTTAAACCGGTCTTTAAATAAATAAAGATTACCATCCCAAGCTAGCCCGCGAATATGATTTTTTTTCTTTCCTCTTTAAATATCTTCGTTTTATCAAGTAATCTCTAGCCGTAATATCTCAATAACAAAAAAATATCTACCCGAAAATTCGGCAGAAGAGAAAAAAGTTAGTCAACATGACGACCAAGAAAAACTTTGCACATGAGAAAAGAGAGAACCAAATTTGATCTGTTACTTATAAATACAAGGAACGCATAATTGATCAATGGGAGTTGTTACCTCTGAATAGGTATAACGATCAAGGTGTCTTTCATTCTTTTATTCTTTAATATTATGTATCATCACTTCCTTTCTGTAACTTTATTGAGTCTTGAATTCTTTTATAAAAGAAGGGACTATTAGAAGATGACACAAAATCAACTTTTTTATTAGGGGAAAAAAGATCGATTTCGATGGAACTTTTTTATTTGTTTCTCTTCTTTGCAACAGCATCTCAAGGCCAACATACCTTGCAAACAAAAAGCGAATTAAAACAACGATGATTAGGAAAAGCCAATAAATTTCAAATTACGAGACTGAATTCATAATTTATATGTATTTTTATATATACATTTTCTATGGTCCTTTCGTCTATTGGATTTAGGCAGTGAGGCCGGCTGGGAGGGCTTAAGCCCCCTCAACTTTTTCTTAATTTTTTGTTTATATGGTGTTTGACCCAAATTTACAAACTGCCTCCCCTAAAATCAAACACTTCATTTATTCCTCCAAAAATAAAAAACTTATAATTATTAGCCCCATCCACTAAAACTCCTAGCTACATCTTCTTACGGTGGGTGGTGGGCCCTCCAACAAAATAGAATAACACTCAAAGAAAAAGATAACACACAACCCATGATGAAATCGAAATATCACTATTGTTAGTAGAAACTAAATTTCCTATCAAATTAACATGCGAAACATTGATAACTCATATATTTCAGTTTTACCGTCTGTTATGTTATGGTTCTCTTATTATATTACTGTTGTGTTTTACTTATTTTATATCACATTAGAAAAACCTTATGTTACAGTGAAGGGACTTCCCACCGAAGGACAGTAGAAAAACCTATGTGTGTGTGTGTGTGTGTATAACTAAAGATAACTTACCGGCCTAACATCATTAAAATGGCCTGAGGATTGGTCCCCGGTGAGGTGATAAAAGTGGATCCATCCACAACTCGCAGTGCATCAACGTCCTCCATGGTAATGATAAATCGTCCGCACCAATCGCCGAGGGTTCTACAAATTAAAATATAAGGTTAATCACATAACAAGGAAACAAAAGTAGAGCCCAAAAAAAAAAAAAAAAAAACCTTTTGTTTTTAATTGATTGATTGATGATGACGATCTGTGGAAGAAAATTGAGATTTGATTAAAGTGTAAATTCTGAGATGAACATTTGAGCGGGTGTAGTAATGTCGTCTTCTTGCATAAGCTTAGAGAATCCGTTGAAATTCAAGACACTTGGGTGTGCTATAGGAGACGCCTCTTTCAAGGACAAGAACCGAATAACTTTATGATAAAGTTGCAGCCAAAGGGCAGCCCGTGGTACCTCCTTGATTACGCCCAAACTATGTCGAAATGAAGCGGTCAATTGTAGCACGGTTCGGGCAGTCATATCCACAAGGAGGTGATAGAAACAAACAAGAAAAGATTAGCGAAACAAAAGCGTTAGAGAAATAAGCAATCGAACAAAGAAAACAAAGAAGTATTTTTGTGATTTTGAAACAAATTAAAGGACAACGCAATTGAAAATGGAGAAAATTCAATTATCAGAAGTGGTAAAACATCGAGAATCCCCTATTTGTTTTGTTTACCTATTTGGATTTTGATTCATAAAATGACTCAATTAAAAGTTTCACATCCCAAACAATCAAACGGAAAAAAAAGATTTGAAGAACTTGCGAATCAAAATGTATTTGAGTAAAGAAAATTCTCATATTAAGAACTAGAAAAAATTATCTTATAAGAAATCCAAAAGCGACAATATACCATAAGCAATATTACAGTAAAAGACTACTCATAAAATAATGCTATCAATATATCATATAATGTAACAATCACATAAAAAAAACTTGACTAAATTTATATAAAAGTTGACAACCAAATATATTGATATGAGAAAGATATAAGATAAAAGAAAATTATTTACTCAAATGTATAAACCATACAAACCCTTAGAGAATCAAAACCCAAACAAACTCACTACACATTTAGGATCATCTTTAACCTCACCAAAGGACTCTAGCCTAGCATGCAAAGAATTCTCATAAAATTCTAGAGACAAAATTTGATAATAAAAACAAGATAAAAATGAGAAAAAAGTGTCTAAACTTGAGCTAAAAATTCAACACCCATCACCTTAGGCAAAGCCCCTTTTTATAGAGTTTTTGGGGCATACAAACAAACACTTTCCAGCAACCAACAATAAAAATAAAATAAAAATGTTTCCAATTAAATTGGAATTACTGAGATCGAAGTTGGAGATTGAAGGGGAGAATAATGGCTATTATCGAATGGGAACCAATGGCTAAAACACATCAGAAGAATCCCAAGTGTTGGGGACATGTGTCGTGCACGGAATGGCTGAAGGAAAAAAGTGGCTGACATCTGGGGCCCAATCGGACAAGTGGAACGCGCTGAGAGGAAGCTATTGTACGGCAAGGCCCACTCGGACAGTGAAGGAGGATGGCTGTTGCGCGTGTAGATGAAACTCGCCCATGGAGAGGGCTGTGAGCGTGAAGCGCGCGTGCATGTTGGAGGAGGCGGGGGATAGCTGGGGCCCCCAGGTTTGAGGGGTGCAGATGGTGAGATGCAGCGCTGGAGAAGCCGGCTTAAGTGGCTTGGCTTGGGCTGATTGTTTGGACCATCTTTCTTCAATTTTGCTTCTAACTATGCCAAAGTGTAATTTTCTTACAAAATAAAATAAATTAAATTAAAATTAAATATTTTCAAATTAAAATATTTTGAAATAAATTTATGAAAATATTAAATTAAAACTTAATTTATTTTGATAATTTTGAACAACAAAAGTACATTTTCATGCACTTATCACTCCTCCAATCACTGTATAGTCGTATTTTCCACCAACGGCAGATCGATAGCGTCATAGACACATTGCATGTAATCAAAGTCTGCAAAAAATAAAATAAATAAATAAAGGGAGATTTACGTTCTCAATATTTATTCTACTAATGTTAATTATCATAATGATGTGATTTTTTGTTACTTGTATCTACATTTTTTTTTTCTATATTTCAATTCTACTATCTGGATTTTGCTATATGTCTTTAGTAGAAAAAAAAAAAAAAAAAAAAAAAAAAAAAAAAACCCCATATAGATTAGGCTTGTAAAAGATTATATTTTCCTTTTTTTTTTTTTTTTTTCAAAATTTGCTTAATCTTCAGGGGGAAAAAAAAAAAAAAACTATAGGTACTAGCTATTAATGTTATATACATACCCAGAGTAGATCGTGCGGCCGCTGCAAGAGCCTGAAAATGAGGATGAAGCAAAATCGACACTATAATTAGCTTATTTTGCTTGGATAGAGAAGAAGGCACCATATTTGAAGCCATAAAACAGGTTGAATATTTGCAGTTGTATTTGTAATGCTTTTATACAAAAACGTGTATTGAACCTCACTCAAGTTGTAGTGAGTACAAACAGAGCAACTCATGATTGAATGGAAGCTAACTTTTCTTCTTGTCTTTTCATTATTTTTTTTCAATTTAATCTTTAAAAACTTTATGTTTTCCACATTTTGCCTATATTAAAAATTGATTATCTATATGACTTTTAAAAACATTACCCTTACGTGTATGCCCGTACTGAAACAATAGGTTAGTTAATTAGATATTTAATCCTTTAGTATTCTTTAACCAGTTTTTTTTTTTTTTTTTTTTTTTTTTTTTTTTGGTTTTTTTTTTCGGTAGCTAGGTAAGTTATACACTACTACAAAATGTGGATTTTACGACGGAACTTCGATGACTATTTTTAAAAACAGTCGTAGAAAGTAAGTCAAAAACACGAAGCGAAACTAGATTTCTGAAAACGGCTGTGGAAGCCGAAGCTACCACGACGGTTTTCACAAATGATCGTGGAAATGTCAGATTCTACAACCGTTTTCCAAAACCATCGTGGAAACTTCAGATACCACGACCGTTTTTAAAAAACGGTCATGGAAACTTCGAATAACACACATGATTGGCCGCACATGGGAACTTTGTTTAAATTTACTATTTTTTTTTTAAACATACCACAACCATTTTTTTGGAAAGCAGTCGTGGTTTCCAACATTAAACAATGGTTTTTTAAAAAACCAGCATATAATATTGGACTTTCCACGACTGTTTTTCAAAAAAAGGTCGTGGATTGTTATTTTATTTATTTATTTATTTTATTTTATTGAAGTTTTGGTTTTAAAGGTTAAATTTAGAAAGGAACAAAACATTCTCATTCCCTCCCAAAACTCATTCTCTCTCACGCCTCTTTCTTTCTCGCCTTCAATCTCTCCCTTGAAACCCATTTCCTCCGCCGTGACTCCTCCCTCCATTCTCTCTCGCGACTCTCCCTCTCTCTCTCCTCCAATCTCCTACGAAAGTCCTCCCTTCATCTCTCTCTCATGTCTTTGTCTCTCTCTCATCTCCAATCTCTCCCTCAAAACCCATACTCTGTCGCCTACCCTGTTACCGCACCGCACAATTGGTATATGTCTCTCTCTCTCTCTTGCTCTCTCTTGCACCGTATGTATTATTGAATTTGATTTGATTGATTGTTTGAAATTGGTTTTGCATATTTCAATTGCTAATTGTGAGAGTGATTTTGGGTAATTGTTTACCAGAAAAAAGTGTTGCTTTGTTAGTTGGTGATTGCAAATGTGTCATAAGAATTGTTTTAGGTACAATTTCTTTAGCTATTATGATGTTTGTTTATTTATTTATTATTTTTTTTTTTTGGGAAAAAGTGTGTATTGTGACAATGTGAAATGAGTTTGGAACTTGAATTATGGATAGTGAAGGTTGAGAGTTGTATTTGATATTGTTTTGGAGTATAATATGTGTATTTTTGTTTTTGCATATTACTTGTTGGACAAAATGCTCAAAGGTGAGAATATTTTAAAAAAGTGTGTACTGTGATCATGTAAAATAAGTATAAGACCTTTGAATTGTGTACATGGAAGTTTGAGTATGAGTTGACTTATTATATGATTTTGTGTTTTTTTACGTTTTTGGGTAAAGATTTGATTTAGATTGATTTAAAATGTCACAAGATGAGGAGGATGTGTCAATGACTTCCCAAGTTGGAAAACCACGATGAACAATTACACTCAAATTCAATTCCAATGAAGATGGTAAAAGAAGAGTGACTCTTAAGAGATGAGTCCATATTGTTAGGAAAAGGGGAAAAAGAATTCAAGTTTCATTGGACCCTAAAGGGCAACCAATAGGGAAGGAGGGGAATGAACTATAGAGTTAGATTGGAGTGCTTGCTCGAGAGCACATTCCCATATAGATAGCTGACTTTGGAAGTGCTAATTTAGCCCCAAGGAAAGAAATAGTATAGGTGGAAGTCATAACTTCTTCATTGTAGAATTTCATTTAAAAAACCAGCTTTAAAATCATGCACAGACTTAGACAAAATTTTTAGACATGATCTTTACAATAATTTTTTTCAAGGATCATATTGACAAAGAAAGTGTGTGGACTCGGCCTCCCAAAGTGGTGAAAAATTACCTCTCTATAAGTCAAATTGATTGGGAGAGATTCATTACATATAGATTCATTATATATAGTTGTTTGTCAGAATTCAAAAACTATCATAGCAGGGATGTGAGTTAAGAACGAGAAGCAAATACGGATCAACGGAAGGCCAAGATAGATATAGGAAACTTGATCAAAATCTCGTATATGAATAACTTGGTTTGGTTTTTTCACAGCATATAAATTAATTATTTTTACCTTTATGTTTACTAACAGTAATTAATAAACTACAGTTTAAGGAGATAGAGGAATGACAAGCGAGACATAATTTATGCTTGGAGATGCATGTCAAACCTAGTGAAGAGTACAAGAATCCATTATTTAAGATTGTTGGCGATATGATGGTAAGTACATAACTTTGTTATTTGCTAATTAGTCTTGTTTATACATCCTTATTTACGGGTTTATGACATGTTTTCTAATTCTTACAAGGGGATTATAGTTTATAGCTTATAGAAGGGAGTTTCGAATCTGTTGGGACTAATGACATATTGACCAAGTCATTAGACAATGATAAACATTCAGGACGTGCCCGTGGTCAGTCTAAGTTTGTCAGGCAGTCTCAGTACTTCAACATTATACTAAGTTCAAAAGATAATGCTGAAGTATCGATAGTGAAATGACAGCTTGTTGCGTTGGAAAAAACCGTACAGGAAATTTGTGCAAAGCATGGTATTGACCGAAAGACTATGGATGGGGAGAAAACCGCATCGATTGTTGGTCAACACGATATCTTTAAGGCTAGTTGCACCCTTAATGAAAAAGAACTTGGGGTGTCGGATCAGCAACGCATGCCGAACGCAAGTAAGGAATGTCAGCTCTTTCTTGATGATTCAATTAATGATAGAGATGTGCTTGTTGCAATTGGTAGGGCGTACATGGAGTGTGTTCCAACCGATATAATCCATGGGATTCCTTTAGGTAAGAAAAACGTGCAAGTGACAATTACGGTCCTGAAATTAAAACATGTACTCCTACCTATTTCGACAAACAAAGCAACAATTGTGGAAGAAGCTATCGGTGGATTTATTGCTTGGCTGAAAAGATTAATTTGCATTGACACGAGTCTGAGCCAAGCAAGTCGAGGTCCTAGTCTTGTTCTCGACCAAGTAGTTGAGGGAAACAGATGCATCAAAAAGAGAGCAGAAAAAAAACTACAGTCACAACTGGAAGTACAATAACAAAATGCGCAACAACAACTACCTTCGTTCGAATTTAATGAAATTTCCTTCAACTTGAGACAGTTAGCTTATTAAATATAATAATCCATGCGTGGTGGCTTGCAAATAGAGTGCCCAACACAACCGGCCATTAGTGGCAATGACTTGCCAATCTATCTTGGGTTTGAAATGTCTACCATTTCATTACATTTCAAGAAATTAGTGTAAACAGTAAAATGTTATACATCAGGTAATAGATATATCCTTAAACTGTAATAACCCGAATTTTTTTATGACTCTAGATTTCCTTTGAATGAGGAAAACTTAAGTCTAGATCATGTTTGGAATAGAATATCGGTATAAGTTTGAGTTCTCGGTTAATTAGCTACGAGACTCAACGATGGATTACTTAGGCCAGTTTAAGGCATTTTAAGGAAAATGACGTGATGAAATTTCATGATTTCATGATGGTCAAAGTTTGACCAAGATAGTCAAAGTTGACCAAAAAGTCAAGGTATGAGATCGCTCTAGAATAATCGTGAATAATATTTGGAACAATGGGGATTTAGCAGTTTCAAGTTCTAAGAAGAAAAATCCATACACAGTCCAATTTTACGAAGATGAACTCCGGACTGCAATTTAGTGAAACAGTACTGTTTTAAGTGAAAAACAGTATTAGTATTGATTAAGTTAGTAGAGAAATGAACTGAAACCCTATATTTAAGGATTTTTGGGAATTTAGTGGACCATTATGTATGGAATTGAAGCCAAGTGGCTCCACCAACACTGTCCACCTCACAGGGACTAAAGTGCAAATATTTTGTCATTAAGGATTAAAGTGCAATTTTAAGAAAAGTAAGTAAGTATGTAATTTTTGAATTATGGAATTTATGGATATTCCTAACCAAGTCTCCAGCTAGAGTTGAACTAAGCCAATGGTTGGTTACAAATTTAGTTAGCTTGGTTACATTGGAAACAAGGAAATGTGCTTAGGTAAGCATGCTTAGGCAAGCAAGGTGACACAAGCAAGGATAAGGTAATCAAACCAAGTAGCTTGGTGAGCAAGCCATTTTTGGCTCACACTCGTTGATTGGCCGTTTGTTAGAAGCTTGGTGAACAAGCAAAAATCTTGGTTCATGCACCTAGTAGGGCCGGTTCTCCTTGGTGGCTTGGAGAGCAAGCTTAGTTACCTTTTAGCTACTTGGTGAGCAAGAAAAACCAAGATAGAGATAAGCTAGAAGGGATTCCATGCACCACAAGTAACAAGGCTCCACTTGGCACCTCATGGCCGGTCCTTGAAGCCTTAAAGGGCAAGGGAATTTTTGGTGATGATGTCACCAAGGTGACATAAGCTAGGTGAAGCAAGCAATGGCTTGTTGAGCATGCACTTGCATTCCAAGCCCTTCATGGCCGACCACACCAAGGGGGGGAGGACACCTCATCAAATCATCATTGGACTTTAGGGAAAGAAGTCTTCCCTTGTTCTCCAAGGGAATGGCTAGCCAATAAGGCCACACCACCTCACCTAGGTGGCTTGATGAGCAAGTATTTTGCTCATTAACCAATTAAACCCATTCTAAGTTTTCCATTTCTCGTTTTCCCTTCCACTAGAAGCCGAACTCCAAGCAAGAGGAAAGACCAAGTGATGGTCGGTTTCCTTGAGCAAAAAGTTAGAAGAAAAAGTTAGAAAGAAAGGAAGAGAAAGGAAGGTGTGGTGGCCGAAAATTTTGAGAGAAATTCCATAGAGGGGAAACCGGATTTTCTTGAGCAAATAGTTAGAAGAAAAAAGTTTGGATCCAAAGTTAGATCTAATCTCAAGGAGTTAAGGTAATCCTATTCTCCTAAACCCCTCTAGTTCTTTAATTAAGTTTTGATTCTAATTTCGTGTATTTTCTTATGGGAGGAAGGCCGGTTATGGTGTTGAGCAAGGGAGGGAGGTGTTAGACTCAAAACCGCCCAAAACCTAGCACCAATTTTGGTGTGAATTAAGGTAAATCTCCATTGGTTCTAAGCTTTTTAATTGAGTTTCAATTTGGAGATTTAAGTGTATTTCAAGCTTGATTTGTATGAGCACAAGCTCACTTTAATTTGCTGCCTTAGATAGTAAATTAGAGCATGTGCTTGATTTAATTATGGTTAGGGTTTGGTGGTTTCAATATTGCATGTTAAGTGTTTGTTATGTTGATTAGGGTTTTTTTGTGCTTGATGCATGATGTTAATTTTTATTTGCATGGATGTATGTTTTACGTTAGAAAGCGCTGCATGTTTGATCTTAAGCTCCCGCTGCAAACGGTTGAGGTAGAGTGCGCGTAATAGGACGTAAAACGAACTTAAAACCGAAAACTGCCATTTTCGGGTAAAACTGATCAGTTTCGGAAAAAGTGAAATTTGAGGCCCTTAGAGGCCGAATTTGGAGAAACTTAAAACATGAAAGTTGTTCAGAAGGGTTTTTACTAGAGGGATGCGTGAATCGTTTTCAAAAATAAGGCTCCAATGGCCTCCGTTTACCCCAAAACCCGTGGCTGATCCCCAGACCCAGTTTTCACTCAGTTTTTCGGGGTCAGCCAGTTTCAAACAAAAACTGGGACGAATCTAGGCCGAATTGGAATTTTTGCAAAACACGAAAGTTTTAGAATTTTTCGAGAGCTACAACTTTCGTGAAGAAAACTTTTTCAGATTACGAACCAATTTTTAAACTGGGATCGTTTTTCGAAGGGTGCGCAGGGAATCCGAAAATTTCTGCACCACTAGCTTTACAAATGTTTCTAGAAAACTGTTTTTCTACTACAAACTATTGTTTTGATTATGGAAAACTGTTCCAAGGGCAGTTTTCAACCTCAAACGATTTTATAAAGCACTAATCCAAGAGTTTGGATTTTTACGATTTAAGTAAAGGATTTTTATAAGTTAAGAATAAAGTTTTGGGATTAATTTCCCTAAATTTTCCAAGGAAGGAAAATGAATTTTTCAAGTTAGAGTATAGCAAGCGATTAGTTTACGAAAAGTAACCGGGAGTTATACCCGAGTTACTGGGCTTAGCCCAAGGCCCAAGGTTGACCAACAATGGTTGACCATAGTTGACTGAAGTTGACCATTGTTGACCATAGTTGACTTTGGTTGACTAACAAGTGGATTTTAGTTTGACCTTAAGGGTTACCCAAGATAACCCTAAAGGATACCAAGATTAATAAATTGGGCTATGATATAGGGTTACTATTTGTAACCCAGTAAGACATCTAGTATTGGGGACATACAACTAGGATTATGTAGACATGTTGGTTAGATCACCAACATTCCACGATACTAATTAGACCCTTACCTATGTCCTTCAACAAGCAGGAGGAAACCTGCAGCTGTACCCAGATGAGAAGCAGCACTAAGTAGGACATAACGAGAGAGGTAAGTACAACTCCGCCTACAGCATAGGCCCTTTGTTGTTACTTGCCTGATGTGATGTGCTGATATGTGATGTCATAATGTGTTATGCTATGCTATGGCTATGATGTGCTAAGTTATGTTCTGACATGTTATGCCATGTTTACAAAAATGCCATGTTTTCAAGAAGGCCATATTATGGCTAATGCTGATTATGTTATAATATTGTGACATCATGAAGCATGTTCACTAATGTTAAACCACTTGGTAAGAACAAGACAAGTAGGATGTTGTGTCGTGCCGACTTGCCACAAAGGCGGGTTTAAATGGTATGGTTCATGGTTTGAGTTGGATTGGAAGGCTACCTAAACTACTCCATGTTAAACTTTGTGTTTCATGGTTTAAGTTAAAACGGACTGCCGCCTCCAACCATTCCTTGGCTATGTACCACGGTACGAGCACACATGATATGTAAAGGAATAGAACTAAATTAAGTTATAAATCCATAATTGATTCATAAGAGATTATAAATGGTTCATGCATAACGACATGTTTTGTGTCGCGGATGTAACAGTTGTACTTGCTGAGCGAAAGTTCACGTCTTACGTCTATGCTGTAGGTAAGCAACCTGCCAGCAAACTCTGATGCAATACTGTGGAGGGCTGGTTCTGCGGACTGTGAAATGTGGGATGGACACTGCCACGGCTTTTAAACAAAAAAAAAAAATATATATATATATATAAATATATATATATATAAAATATGTTGTAATGAAAAAGGATTTTCATATTTTCATGACATTTTAAGTATGAAGGACGAGGTTTATGTATGTATGGCAAGCAAGTTGCCTCTTGTGGTACCAATCCACATTAGTTCGGATTTGGTCTACAACATGATTATGATGGCCTTCAAGGAAGGTTTGAAAGTTCGGTACTCGAGTAAGTACCTATCAGTAAGTGTAAGTTTGAGGATAAAGTTCAAGTTGAAAGTTTTAAAAAGAAAAAGGTTTAAAAAAAAAAAAAAAAAATATGTCCCAAATTTTCCGCAAGTTTAAGTTAGGTATGTAAGTAAGGTGACGACCCGGTGTGGGAAGTCGGGACGTGACATAAACAATACTTATTTTTCAGCTATTTAGTGGAATGTTGTGCCAAAGAAGGCATTGATCAATGATTTGGGTTTATTTCTCCAATCCTTGTCTCTTCAGTTAAACAGAAAGTAGATTCAGAAGTCTACCATAGAGAGAGCCAACAATATTTTACGGCTCTTAACTAACATACCGAAATGAAAGTTGTTTCTTATGCCATATAACAGTGGAAAATATTGGATCTTGGCAGTTATTGATCCGTGGGATTACTCAATCATGTATTTTAATCCTCTTGAAAACAAACCGGGAGATGATTTTCAAGACCTACTTAAGTTGTAAGTATATTTTAATTTTCCAAATTGTGATTTGACATTACATTATTCTTGTTTCAATTGTTTTGGACTTTGTTAAATTGTTAGTGCACTTAATGACTGGAAGATTTTAGTGGGAAAAGGAGTAAAAAAGCGATGTAACTATGAAATATTGATCGATACTCCTTGATGTCCTTTACAAGAAGGTCATGTTGAATGCAGTTTTTTTGTTTTAGCCTTTATGCGGGAAATAACCTTGACTCTTGATGGATTATCCTTATCTCAAACTAAGGATTTTTATATCGATATTGAGATGAGTTTAGTAAGGCAAGAGTGGGCTAATTTTGTAAGGTGGCTCATCCAATATAGTTAGGAGACAATCTAAAATTTTTGTAATAATTGTTGTACATTGTGACACAAAATTAATTACTAATTAACTATTATTTCAATTTGGGTTGTGCAATGGATAACGCACAAGATTTACCACCTGTGGGAAATTGCAGAAATTAAAAAAAAATTTCTTCATTTAAAACTTTCCACGACCATTTTCCATGTGATAAATTAACATAACACGACGGTTTTTAGCGTATACCATCGTGTTATGTTAATATTCCATGGCGGTTTTCATTAAAAACCGTCATGGAAACTCCCTCTTTATCCTATATTTGGCACTAGTTTTGTTTGCTCCACGACAGTTAAAAAACTATCGTGAAATCTAAATAGATTCCACGACCATGGATTCTATGACAGTTAAAAAATCGTCATCGTATCTTTCCACAACGATTAAAAATCATCGTGGTATCCTCTTTTTGTACTAGTGATAATCTTGAATTTCAAGTCAATAACGACCTTTGACATGTGATAGTTACCAACTCCAAATTTTGTCGTGTTAAACCAACTTTGGTTCCTTAAAAACATAACTTTCTTTTGGAGTAGGCATATGCATTCTCCATGTTTTTAGCCATTTCAAAAGCATTACCAAATCGTACAAACTGATCCTTTCATTTGTGACCAATGTGGAATTTGTTTAATCTATATATATGTATGTATTACTTTACTTTCAAGAAAAAGTCAAGAGAGGGGACGTAAGTTTAGTACTTGATAAGGATATTGTATTCTGGTGGGAGTTTTGAAAAAAAATGGAGTGATCCAGATTCCCGTTTGGAGAACTTTTGGAGATGGAGTTTTGGAAGTTAATTTGAAATGTGTGTTTGGTTGAAAAATGAATTGGAAATGAACTGTATTATAGAAAATAGTACAAAAATTTAAAATGTGTTTGGAAAAAATATGCAAAATGAATCTTATTTCATTCTTCTTATTGGTGTAAGTATTTTGATTTAAAAATTATCTCATTTCGATTTAAAATAAGAAAATTTTTGAGTTTTGGAATTAACATATCAAAACTCTATTTGGAAATGGAACCCCAAATGCCCCCCAAGAGATGTACACTTGAATATTCCTTTTATATGCTAATTCTCTATCATTCTTACATTTTAAAGCGAATTCTTGTTCACTAAATCCGCCAATTTGCTCAATGGATTTTCCCAATTCAAAGGTTACGGATTAAGGATAAGGTTACGAATTAAGGATTTCTCATTCCGTATAATCCGTGAATTCGAACCCTATATATATATTCATAAATATATGATGTTTTTATCTAAATATATTATATATGTATATGTTAACTTGTGACTTCATTGACTTGAATATGTGTCTAAATTCTAGTTCAGTTGTTCTCTTATCTGGCCAAAAATATTCTAGTACAATAGTTATATTATTTGGCCTAAAACAACCTTTTCTTTTGAGTTGATGAGTGTGAACATTTTATTTCAGTTCAATGTTTGGTTATTGTAATGTATTAGTACGTTACAATTTATATTGTTATACTACAATTTAGCTTATGAATTAAGACTAGAATTTAATTGTGTTGCAATTTTATTAAACTGTTTTGTATCCAAAAATTTTATTTTAATTCCAAGAGTAAATGGATTGAATTCGTCAATCTGATCTGTGTAATCCGATATTTATGGATTAGATTGGATTGAATTGGGAGTTTCAATATGGATTGGTGACATATTGGGATTTTTCCAATCCAAATGTCACGGATTGAACTACGGATTGATACCTAATCTATATAATCCGATTCGTGAACACCCTTAACCCTAGTTATGGTGAGGAAAACATATCATAAAATAACTAACATTAACTTCATGAGTAAATTTCATATACAAAAAATCTTCAAATTCACCATTATTGTTAAAATAAGAAATTTGGGATATTACAAATATTCCCTCCTTAGAAAATTCCGTCCTGGACCTTAGTCTAGAGAATTGCTCCTTGTATTCTTTTACTCCTTTGTAATATTCTATCTTCTTCTTCCTAAAATAACCAGCATTAAATTCATGGGTGAATTTTATAGTTTATACACATAAAATATTTAAATTCATAATTAATAATAATAATTATTATTATGAATTAGAATTGGAATTTGTTAATTATATATTAATAATAATAATTACATTTATGCTATACGATAGTCATACATTTTGGAATTGTTCATCCTAACGCTTATTGCATTGGAATTATTGTAAAAAAAAAAAAAAAAAATCTAAATAATTTCACTTCAATAGTAGTCCAACAAAATGTCTATTGCATTGTAATACAGTTATAGTTTATTCAATAGCTCACATTCAAACGGGCCATAACCTTCTAGATGTCTTTTTATTGTGGCAAATATTCCAATAGCTTACAGTGGCATTGAAATGGACAGAGAGTGTGTGAAGGAATTAAGGTCGTTGAGTTTATCTGGTAGATTATGGAAAATTAGGGAGTGTACCCACCATAGACTTTTCTTATGAATTTTTCTCTACTTAATATTTAAAAAGAGAAAGTTGGGACAAATAAAAGGGAATAAATCTTAAGAAAAATTAAGTTATAAGTAGGTTATTTTTAAAAATTTATTTAAATAAATCATCGAAGTTTTTTCATTTAGTAAAATGACTGTTGACCAGTTATTGATAAATGACCATAGTTAATTAGTGATTTATAAATGACTATGTTTAATCAGTTATTGATTATGGTCAGCTAGTGAAAAACACATTATCATTGATCAATCACTGATTAATTACAATCAATCAATCATTGCATTTTATTTTGAGTAGATGAGTCTGAACATTTTATTTTGAGTTCAATGTTTGGTTGTTGTATTGTATTTTACGCTGCAATTTGTATTCTTATGCTACAATTTATCTTATGAACGAAGACTAGAAGTTAATTGTGTTTCAATTTTATTAAACTATTTTGTATCCAAAAATTTTATTTTAGTAGTGTAAACGAATTAAATTTGTCAATCAAATCTATGTAATCCGATATTTATGGATTAGATTGGATTGGATTGGGAGTTTCAATATGCATGGATTGGTGACAGATTAGGATTTTCCTATTCCAAATGTCACTAATTGAACTACAGATTAATGCCTAATCTGTATAATCTTATTCGTGAACACCCCTACCCCTAGTTATGGTGAAGAAAACATATCTTAAAAACATTAACTTCACGAGTAAATTTAATACACAGAATATCTTTAAATTCACAATTATTGTTAATAAAACAAAAAATTTGGGATATTACAAATATTCCCTCAGAATAAAATTCCGCCTTGGATGTTAATCTAGAGAATTGATCCTTGTATTCTTTTGCTCCTTTGTAATATTCTATCTTCTTCTTCTTAAAATAACCAACATTAAATTCATGGGTGAATTTTATAGTTTATATACATAAAATCTTTAAATTCATAATTATTAATAATAATAATTATTATGAATTGGAATTGGAATTGTCAATTATTAATAATTAATAACAATATTAATAATTACATTTTTGCTTTTTACGATAGTCATACATTTTGTATATCATGAATTTGTTCCTCGTAAAGCTTATTGCATTGGAATTATTGTAAAAAAAAAAAAATCTAAATAATTTCACTTCAATAGTGGTCCAACAAAATGTCTTTTACATTTTAATACAGTAATAGTTTATTCAATAGCTCATATTCAAACGGGCTTTAACCTTCTAGATGTCTTTTTATTTTGGCAAATATTCCAATAACTTACAGTGGCATTGAAATGGACAGAGAGTGTATGGAGGGATTAAGGTCGTTGAGTTTATCTGGTATATTATGGAAAATTAGGGAGTGTACCCATCATAGACTTTTCTTATGAATTTTTCTCTAATTAACTTAGTATTTAAAAAGAGAAAGTTGGGACAAATAAAAGGGAATAAATCTTAGGAAAAATTAAGTTATAAGTATGCTATCTTTAAAAATTTACTTAAATAAATCGTTGAAATTTTTTCGTTTCGTAAAATGACTGTTAACCAGTAATTGATAAATGACCATAGTTAATTAGTGATTGAAAAATGACTATAGTAAATCAGTTATAGACTATGGTCAGCCAGTGAAAAATATATTAACATTGATCAATCACTGATTAACTTCAATCAATCAATTATTGACGGATTGCCAATTTTTAAAAAAGGCCATTTTGCTAATTTTATAAAATTTTGGCCATTTATTAAAAACCTTCTTAAACAGGTCATTTATCCATATCTCTAATGCTATGTTTGGTAGGTTGGAAAAGAGGAAGGAAGGAGAAGTTGGTTGAAGGAAAACTGGATGGAAATTAATTGCATTGGTTGTTTGGTAAGAAGTAAAAGAGAAGAGAAAGGAAAATATGATGGAAAAACATAGTAATTCTATCCACTTTTGTATTCCCTCCAAAAGTGGGAGAAAAACCAAAATTCATCCAATAACTATTAAAATTACTTTTTTATCCCTAGTTTTAAAGTAAAATAATATATATATAGATAAATAAAATAGTAATTATACAACCTTTTTATTTTCTTTCTTTCCATGATACAAAACACCATAAAGGAAAAACAAAATCTTTCCTTTCCTTCCTATTTTCATTCACTTCCATTTCCATTTTTCCTTTCGCTCTTGTTTTCTTTCTTCTTACCAAACATAGGCTAAATCTTATGCTCCCTCTAGATGGCATTCCTCTAGATATCTTTTTTACAATTTTAAATTGTGAATACATTATCTTGTAATTACAAGCATACTTTAGGTGTAGTTTCACTCTTGATTTTTCAAAAGGTATATGGTTCAATCCCAACTCCAAGTTAAAAATGTATAGTAATTTAATTATCTAATATTCCACTTACAAAAAAAAAAAAAAAAAAAAAAAAAAAAAGGAGTTTTCTTTATTACTTTATGTGATTTTTCTCAATTGATGTTTCTCTCTCTACTACACGCACTACTACAGAATGCCGATTCCACGACGGAGTTTTACGACCGTTTTTAAAAACCGGTCGTGAAAAGTTAGACAAAAACACGGGGTGGAACACGGTTTTTGAAAATCATCGTGGAAGTCCCGGCCTTCCACAACGGTATCTTCCATGACGGTTTCTAGAAAACCGTCGTGGTAGGTACGAAGGAGGAAATTTTTTTAATTTTTTTTTTGAATTTCTCACCCTACCATGACGGTTTTTCCCAAAAATCATCGTGGTAGGTCAAAAAATTTTTTTGAATTTTTCACCCTACCACGACGGTTTTTCCCCAAAAACCATCGTGGTAGGTATGAAGGCCTGAATTTTGAAAATTTTTGAAACTGTTCAACTTTTTGGAGCGTATATTAAAACCCAAAAAATATCCTTTTTCCCACCCCATTACATTCCGAGCCTTTTTCACTCTCTAATACAAACTCTAACTCCAAACCCAAAGTCGCCCATATCCTCCCTCCGTTTATCTTTCTCCGCTCCCTCTCTACATTCTCGCCGCCATTCCTCTCTCTCTCTCTCTCTAACTCCGAGCCTTTTTCCCTTTCTCTCTCTAGCCACCATTCCTCCCTCTCTCTCTAACTCCGAGCCTTTTTTCCTCTCTCTCTCGCCGCCATTCCTCCGTCCCCTACATTCTCTACCACTCCGCCCGTACCCACGCTCGACAATCTGGTAAGTTGAAATGTATCTTGCTTGGGTGAGGCAAGGTTTTGGGAATTTTCCGTCCAAAATGTTAATTTTGTTGATTATGGTTGTTGATTGTGAATTTTCCGTCCAAAATGTCCAAAATCCAAAATGTTCCGTCCAAAATGTTGATTTTGTTGATTGTTGATTTGGGAATTTTCCGTCCAAAATGTCCAAAATCCGTCCCCTACATTTTTGGTGATTGTTGATTGTGGTTGTGATTTAGATTGCTTTAAAATTGCTTGGGTAATGCACGGATTTGGGAATTTTTCAGAAAAAGTGTTGATTTGGTTTTCGAAAAAACCGTCGTGATAGGGTCCGCCTACCACGACGGTTTTTTGCGCAGAACCGTCGTGGTATGTTATTAAATATCCACTTTTAGGCCCTATTTTTGCCCATTCCACGACGGGTAAAAAACCACCCTGGATTCCATGACGGTTAGAAAACCGTTGTGGAAATGTTACCACGACGGTTAAAAACCGTCGTGGTATCCACATTCTGTATTAGTGACGCTTTTTTGTGTTGTGTAATTTTATGGGTGTTCTAGTAACTGCAACATATAGTGTGCTTCAAGAACGAGATTATGATCACGAGTCGTATAGTATTTTGGAGTTATCACAACAAATTCTTTGTTGGTGTTAATCAAAGATTTGACCTTGTACATCATTGGATTTGATCTATTAAAATGACGATCCAATTGATATGACACTAAGTATATGCTTCCAACAAATTGTAAAATTTAGTTTTCCATCATATCGTTAAAAGGAAACTTTCAACATATAATATATAGCCACCTCAAGCTTAACCATCATAACAAATACTACACAATAATGTATCCTATCTTTTCTTACTAAGCCTTCATTCCATGATCCATCCGAATCAGTCTTTTATCAATTAGGCTAAAAATTATTAATGACTAAAGAGAGGTACAAGACGGCGAGTTTTAGATGTCACTTGTGATCGGCTTGCCATTGACATTCTTTAAAACTAGTCAGCGAAAGCAATGTTTGAAGGGGAATTTTGTGCTGGGTGGTATTGGGCCTTCTCAACTCCGAAAGCTAGTTCAAGAGGTGAGACTTTCCCTTACATTAATAAACTATCTACCTGCCCCTTCCATAATCAATGTGGGATTACCTCAACAATATTTGCCAACATACATTGGTCCTGAGGAGATTACAATTAACCCGTTCCTCCCAGATTGAGCTACGATTTGTTGGCTAACTTAGCTATAATACTAGTGTTAGGTGGCATTGGACATTCTCAACCCCAAAAGCTAGCTCAAGAGGTAATATTTTCCCTCACATTTATAAACTGTCCACATTAACCCTTGCACTACCAATATGGGATTACCTCAACACCTTTCCGGACGCCCACTTAGACGTCGGTTTTATGGACGACATCTAAGGCCTGAAATGAAATCACTTTTCGAGTTTCATCTGAGGTGTTTTTTGTACCATTAACTTTGAGTGCGGAGCTTAGTGTGGGATGCCGATATTGCCAGTGAGTGCATGATAACCTAGTTCATATGTTAACGTAACTTCTTATGCTAGTTCTTATCATTTGGGAGGTTGTTGTGATGAGGCTCATCAGCTTTGTAGTGCGAGTATAAGTGCCATACATGGATAGTTAGAGATGTCCTCGGTTGGCTTTTATATTCCTATGATTACTCACTAATAAAGAATCAAAGGATTTATTTCATAACAAAAAAGGCAGTTACTGACAACCATGTAGCAATGCCAACGACAACGAAGTGACAATACAAGTTCTAGTTCAACCACATTTAAAAAAAAAAAAAAAAAACCCAGGACAAATTAAGCAATACGAATTCGATCATAAAACATTGGAGAATCATAGACAGAATTGCTTCAAATGAAGTCACTACTAAACGTATGTGATGAAAATAGGAAAAACGTAAACAAAAACAAAGAAATAAGAAATGGTAAGTTGAATTTTAGTTCAAAGCAAGAGAGAGAGAGAGAGAGAGAGAGAGAGAGAAATGGTAAGTTGATCAGAAGCTTACTAGTTAATCAATATTCTTTCAACTTTAAGATAATTTCGGAGAATGCGATTTTAGAAAGGTTGATGATTGCACTACAGTCCTGACAATAATCAACTACTTCGACGAGAACCCCTTGAGAAGTTTTGCAAGCCTGCTTTTGATTGTTTATACCTTCGATGCAGTTAACTCGATATCGTTGACTGTACGCAGTCCTATTGTTCCTCAGGACCTTGTTCACAGCAGCAACCAAGGTACCCTGGTCTTCCTGTCCAAAGCATTATGAGGCTGTATTTAAAATGTCAAAGAAGACCAAACCTCACAAATTAAATAGTAATAATGGTTATGATTTTGAAAATTAAATTGTCAAATTCTGATCCAAACAAGAGGTGTACAGCGCATCATATAGTATGATTTTCAAAATTATAAGATATGTTGTCTAGTAGCTGATATAAAGAATAAATTGATTTGAAATTTATGTCCGCTTCGCCATTACAAGAAACATGAGTTTTAGCGACGAAACTTTTGGCAATGACATAGCTTGTTGCCACTGAAAGTTGGTGTCTGCAGCCAGGATCTGTAATGATAACGTTAATCGGCGAGATGGCGTACCGTGTCATTGAAAGGTGGTGTCTAGCGATGATTTTGTCTGAAAATAGTATTTGGTGCAAAAACGCGATGGCCCACCTATTTATTTATTTATTTATTTTTATATGTTGGAATGTGGCCATAGGCTTCTATTTACTAATTTTTAAAAAGAAACTCAGGTTTCAATGTTGCTTTTCGGAGCTGGTCATTTACTCACTGTTTCAATCTTGGCCGGACCTACTGATTTACTTTCTTTAGAGACCACATGTCTTAAGAAATGAACCTTCTCCAACCAAAATTCAAATTTCGTGAATTGTGCGTGAAGCTGGTTTTGCTTTAAAATCTGACGAGAAATTCTTAAGAGCTCCTCGTGCTCCTCCTTCAACCTTGAATAAATCAAGATATCGTCTGTAAAGACAATTACGAACTTATCCAAATAATCCTTGAACACTTGATTCATTTGGTCCATAAAGGTGGCCTGAGCATTTGTCAATCCTAATGGCATAACTAGGAACTTGTAGTGTCCATATCGTGTATGAAAGGTTGTCTTATGAACATCTTCCTCCTTAATTCGAAGTTGATGATATCCCGATCGCAGGTCGATTTTGAAGAAAATTGAAGCTTCTCTTAGTTAATCTAACAGATCATTAAAACTGAATAATGGATATTTATTATTGATTGTAATCTTATATTCAGAAGATTTTTAAAATAATATTTATCCGTACATTTGCTTATTATCTAGCCTGTAAACACAATAATGTGTCTCATCGTCTTTTAAATGTTAAAACACATTGTATTCAACAAAGACGCGATTTACAAATGTCCAACAAACATAAGCATAACGGAAAAATATACAGACAAAAAAGTCTATTCAAAACTCTCGCCCAAAGAAAAAGGTAAGAGAATATATATATTTTTTTAATATTATGATTTTCCGGGCTTGCCGTTTTCTACCTCTAGCTTGCGCACGCAACATTGAATTATTATTTGCCCCACCAAAACGCAACGTTTGACATCATAAAAATAATATTTTGACCAAAGCAATATTAGAAGACCAATTAGATAATTAGCTGGCTGGTAAAAATAATCACCCATAACGTAAGCAAAAAATGTCCAAGATTTGTATAAATACTCAAGGTAAGGAAACATTTAATTGTGTCTCGTGTGGCTTCAAAAGTAGATAGAGAGAAATAATTATAAAAAAATAAAAAATAAAAAATAAAAGAATGGCTCCAAGTACTGCTTTATTCGTGGTATTTCTAATCTTCTTCAGCTTTCAGGGCCAACTTCTGCAGGTTCAAGCATTGGCCAACCGATCTGATCATGGTATGTATTATGCACATGATATACACACAAACATATATGTTTTTTTACGGTACGAAACGTATGACTCGAAATTAATTAAAGAAAAATAAACGTATTCTTTTTGAACCTGAAACTTCATATACAAATCCCTCTCTTCTCACTCGTTGAGCTAGTTCCAGCGGGACTCTGAAAGGGAAATTTTGATATCATTGTATGTACTATATATATGTTAAATGCTTCTTTTGGCTGAAAAACAAATTCAAAATATGAAATAGATCAATATAGTAATATATAATGGCAGAACAAGAATTTATTTTAGTGGAAGCACGTATAATATCACTATTATTATTATTATTATGATGATGATTATTATTATTATTTTTGTATTGGTTGACGTGATAAAATCGCGTTCTTCTAATGTTTTTGTTTTAATTTTGAATTTTTGTTTCAGACTTTAGTTACATGAAATCTGTAAAAAATGCGACGGACATGCCGTCGGAGGAAGAGTACGACTACATTGTGATCGGAGGTGGCACGGCAGGGTGTCCATTAGCCGCAACTCTATCGGAAGAACACTCCGTCCTAGTCCTCGAAAGAGGCGGTGCTCCTGAAACATATCCGAATGTCTTGAGCTCAGCCGGGGTTTTCGCTAATCTCATGCAAGAAGATGACGGTAAAACCCCGGCGCAGAGGTTCACCTCCGAAGACGGCGTGGCAAACGTCAGAGGAAGGGTTCTCGGAGGCAGCAGCATGATTAACGCCGGCTTCTATTCCCGAGCGGACAACGAATTTCTCTCCAAGTCGGGTGTCGATTGGGATATGGATGCGGTCGAAAAGGCGTATCAATGGGTGGAAGAGACTATTGTGTTCCATCCATGTAGTTTGGCCGTTTGGCAATCTGCTTTCAAAGAAGCCCTAGTGGAAGCTGGCGTCGGACCAGACAACGGGTTTCGGTTGGATCACGTGGTCGGAACCAAAGTTTCGGGTTCGATTTTCGATGGAGTTGGGAAGAGATACGGAGCCGTGGAGTTGCTTAATAGAGGAAATCTGAGAAACCTGCGAGTTGCTCTTCATGCCGTGGTGGAGAAAATCATATTTTCCACAGTTTCATCATCAAGTACGTTTTTTAACCTTAAAAAAAAGTATGTTAATGTATATTTCTTTTCATCAAAAATTTCTCTCTTACTTGCCTTGATTTGAAGTTTTTGATAAAATCAACTAACGTGTATTCGTGGGGGCTAATATGTTTACAGTAAACAATTAGGACGCAACACAATGAAAACTACTAATTGCAAATTCTTTTTAAAAATATATATTTATATATATTTTAAAGCCCACCACAAAAAAAAAAAAAAAAAAAAAAAAAAATGTTTGTTAATATATATTATTGATACGATTCTGTGTTTTTCGATTGTTATATATGTATTAGAAACTTTATATATCTATTTTTATAATTATTTTTTAATGTTATTTTCGTAAAATCTAAGAATAAATATGTGTAAAATTGATTTGAGATCTTATTGTGGAAAGGACACTTTACAATAAATAATTAGGACGCAACGTAATGAAACTACCAATTCCAAATTCTTTTTAAATATATATATATATTAGAGCCCACCACAAAATAATTTTGTTTGTTAATATATATTATTGATAGCAATCTGTGTTTTTCGATTGTTAGATCTATATTAGAAACTATATATCTATTTTTTAAATTATTTTTAATGATATTTTGGTCAAATCTAAGAATAAAAATATGTAAAATTGATTTGAGATCTTATTGTGAAAAAGACCCTTACAATAAATAAAATTAGGATGAATTACGATATCTTACATCAAGTGGGCCTATGTGAGCGTCACCATGCATTGGGGTGCGTCAATTTATGAGAAGCCGGAATTTAATTCGATTATCGCTTTTATAATAATGTTTTTAAGGAGACTTACATCTAAATGTTTGTCCACAGTTAATAAAATACATGTCTATACCCAATTATATTGGTAATTATTAATTATTGTTTGATGCACCAGGTTTATAATAAAATTTTGAGTTTAGAGTTTGTTGAATTTTCAAAAATTATTAAAAAATTTTATTGACTTTTTAAAAAAGAGACAAAAACTTAATTAGAATTTTTAGGTTCATACCTAATGTCTAAACAAAAGCTAAATAATTGATCGAGTTTTCTTGAATAATTAGCAGAACCTTCTGCGGTCGGAGTCATTTACAGTGATGCAAACGGGAAGTTTCACTGGGCACTTGTCCGAGACAAAGGAGAGATTATTCTTAGTGCCGGCGCAATCGGAAGCCCTCAACTTCTTCTACTTAGCGGTGTCGGATCGGAATCTTACCTCTCATCGGTAAACATTCCGGTAATCCATTCCCAACCAAATGTCGGAGAGTTCATGGCTGACAATCCCCGGAACAACATTAATCTCGTAATCCCGTTTCCGTTTGCCTCGTCTCCGGCACAAGTCGTCGGGATCACGAGTGACTATTTCATAGAAACAGTCTCCTATAGCTTGTCGTTCTTTCCGATTCCTTTACCCTTTAGTCTTTTTCCCACCCCAGCTTCCACAGAAGTGAGTGTAGCCACCATTGTCGAGAAAACCACCGGACCCTTGTCCCATGGTTCGCTCCGGTTGTCTTCTCCCAACGTGGCTAAAGCCGCCCCGCTTGCTCAATTCAACTACTTTTCCGATCCTGCTGACCTTTCTCAATGCGTCAAGGGCGTGAGAAAGATGGGTGATATGATGAACACAAACTCCATGAATCGATTTAAGTACACGGGTTTCAATGGCGAGAGGGGTTTCATGTTCTTGGGGCCAGCCCTACCGTCGAATTGGTCGGACGATTCAGTCGGTAGAGGACTATTGCCAAAGCACCGTCACGACATTTTGGCATTACCAGGGCGGTTGCCTTGTCGGGAAGGTGGTTGATGGCGATTTTCGGGTCATGGGGATTAATTCACTTCGTGTCGTCGATGGTTCGACTTTCACCATCTCGCCGGGGACTAATCCTCAGGCTACTCTAATGATGTTAGGCCGGTGAGTATTTTTTTTTAAATCATGTTTTGCATTAATTTCTTCCAAAAAAGTTGACTTTTCCCCCCCTAAATACTCTTCCTAATCTTTTGGTTTAACTAACTCTTGTTGTGTGATATGAACAGCTATATGGGGCTTAAGATGCTGAGAGAAAGAAGAGAAAGCCAATGAAGATTTCTTCCGGTGCAAGACTCTTATGTTTTGTAGGCTATAGGATTCCTTATCCCGTTATTAGATAGGAACTTCTAAGTTTGAAACCTACGAGTGTCTTCATCAAGTTATAAACCCACCCACACTGAAAATTCATATCTTCTTTGTGTTTTTGTTTGTTTGTTTGTTTGTTTGCTTCTTCTTCTTCTTCTTCTTTTTTTTTTTTTTTTTTTTTTTTTTTTTTAACTTTTGATATGTATATATTTTGAGTGAAGCACTTCTATAGGTCATATTTTGTAATCTGTTACTTTTTCCGTCCCATGATAATAAATAAAATAAAAAGTCCAGTTAACGCAATAGTGCTATTCTCCATTTAAACCAATAAATAAGGATTACCATTCCAAGCTAGCCCGCAAATATGATTTTATTTTTTGTCCTCCTTTAAATATCTTCGTTTTATCAAGTAATCTCTAACCGTAATATCTCAATAACAAAAAAATATCTAGCCGAAAATTCGGCAGAAGAGAAAAAAGTTGGTCGACCTGTCGACCGACCAAGAAAAACTTTGCACATGAGAAAAAGAGAAGCAAGTTTTTTTTCCCCCCAATTTGATCCATTATTGTGAATGATCAATGGGAGTTGCTACCTCTGAATAGTTATAACGATCAAGATGTCTTCCATTCTTTTATTCTTTAATATTATGAATAGTTATAACTAATCATGATGTCTTCCATTCTTTTATTCTTTAAAATTATGTATCATCACTTCCTTTCTGTAACTTCATTGAGTCTTGAATTCTTTTATAAAAGAAGGGATTATTAGAAGATGACACAAAATCAACTTTTTTAGATCGATTTCAATGGAACTTTTTTATTTGTCTCTTTTCTTTGCAACAGCATCTCAAGGCCAACATACCTTGCCAACAAAAAGCGAATTAAAACAACGATGATTAGGAAAAGCCAATAAATTTTAAATTATGAGACTGAATTCATAATTTATATGTATATTTATATATACATTTTCTATGGTCCTTCGTATATTGGATTTAGGCAGTAAGGCCGGCTAAGGGACGGCTTAAGCCCCCTCAACTTTTTCTTAATTTTTTGTTTATATGTGTGTGACCCAAATTTACAAACCGCCTCCCCTAAAATCAAACACTTCATTTATTCCTCCAAAAATCAAAAACTTATAATTATTAGCCCCATCCACTAAAACTCCTAGCTACATCTTCTTACGGTGGGTGGGTGGGCCCTCCAACAGAATATAAAATGAACAAAATAGAATAATACTCAAAGAAAAAGATAACACACAAGATGAAATCGAAATATCGCTATTGTTAGTAGAAACTAAATTTCCTATCAAAGTTACATGCGAAACATTGATAATTCATATCGCAGTGCATCAACGCCCATAACGCGAAAGTCACCATCAAGTACTTTCCAGAAATGCTTAGCAGACAAGGATTTAATTGAGAAGAGGAGATAACTTCTATGAAGTACTAGCTCGTTCGTAATTCCCACCACTTTTCGAGAAGGAAGCTCGATTGGAAAAGGGATTGAGAAGTTGATACCGTTATTAGGGTTATCGAAAAAGAACCGTCCGACGTTAGGTTGAGAGTGGACTAAAGGAATATGGAGAGATAAGAGGCAGGAAAAAGGGCCAATTCCGCTTAGTAGTAAAAGTTGAGGGCTCCCAATTGCGCCGGCACTCAAAATAACCTCTCCTTCCTAACGTACAAATGCCCGATGAGATTTTCCGTTAGTGTCAGTGTAGATGACTCCAACTGCTGAGGGTTCTAAGCAATATTTAAATGAGTTTATTACAAACTTCAAAGGAAAAAACTTCCAAAAAAAAAAAAAACTTTGATTTTTTTTCCCCCAAATGAAATAGGTATATCAATCAAACGTCGAGAAAAGTTTTAAACCATTAACACTAACTCGACATCCGAACTAACTTGCTAAAAAAAAAAAATGGTGGAAATTTATAAACATTGAGACTTCGAAATCGTGAGAAATTGATTCTCCTCATTGCGGAAAAATTTCTTAATTCCCTTCACACACGTTATCCAAGCATACATTGTCATATAGAAGCATGTTTTATGTGATCTTTACATTATTACGTCGAAAATTCTTGTTCGATTAAATGCCAATGTGTCATCTCATTGAGTAGAAATAGAAAAATTACGCAACGTTTAGATTTAAACTTACTTGATGCGTCTCTGGAGAAGAGGATTCTCTCCACAGTGGCATTAACACCAACCCACAAATTTTTCAAATCTCCTCGATTAACTCCACGGCTCCATGTCTCCTCTCAATTTCATTAAAGATCGAACCCAAAACTTTGGTTCCAAGCTCATGATTTGGAGTAAACCCATTATCTGGAAGTATACCAGCTTCAAATAGAGATCGTTTCAAAGCAGAGCTCCAAGCTCCCATTCTCGGTCGCAACATTATAGTCTCTTCAACCCACCGATACGCCATTTCAACTAATTGCATATCCCATTCAACGCCGGATTACGCAAAAAATTCATCGTCAGCTCTAGGATAGAAGCCCCCATTAATCATGCTGGTCCCTCCCAAAACTCTACCTCTCAAGTTGCAACGTCATCTTCCGACGTGAACCTTTGAGCCGGTGTTGTACCGTCGTCTTCTCGCATAAGAATAGACGAAACGCCGTTTAAGGTCAGGATATTAGGATGTGCTATCGGAGCACTGCCTCTTTCGAGACAAGAACTGAATAGCTTTCGATAAAGTCGCAGCCAAAGGGCAGCCTGCTGTGCCCCCGCCAATCACTATGTAGTCGTAGTACTCCTCCGACGGCAGATTGGCCGCGTCATACACAAACTGCATGTATTTGAATTCTACAGAACGCAAAAGGAATGAGATTAACAGTCTATTTGACATCCTGTTTTAAACGTAATTTTCAAAACCTTTTGTTACAGTGTTTTCTCTCACAAAAATTCAAATTTTTTGTTTAAATTGTGAGTTTGAATCTGTGATCTAAACAGCGCTAAGTTTTTGTTAATATTAAGTTTTTTAATGAAATTATGAATGATTTTTCAACTAGTTAGAAATTGCAGTTGATCATTAAAGTAGCTTACTCATTTATACCCTTTCAGACAATCTCTCCTGCAAACTGAATCGTCAAGAAATAATAAGACTAAATCCAGAAATTTCTCCTTATCCAATCAAGAATACATAAAAGAAAAACAGATAAGAAAAAGAACACAAGAACAAGACGAACAAATAACGTGATTCGGCCTTATGTGGGCTTAATTTTTTTTTAATGTTTTTATTTATTATTTATTAATTTATTCTGACTGTTACATGCCATTAAAATACCTAACAACATTATAGGAACAAAGAATAAATAAAACGTTTGCATTATGAACTCATACCAAGATAAGATTGAGATGCATGTGGAAGAGTCTGAAAATGGCTATTAAAGCATAGAAATATCGTCAGCAGAATTCGTAGTGATAACGAAGGCGCCATTTCTGATTTCTCTGATCTATCTATGAATCTACAAGAACAGCGTTTCCGTCCTTGAAAAAGTACGGTAACTTTTCTTATGCTTCTGGCAGAAAAATGAATCCTTCCTAACCCTCCCTCAAGTAATCAGGGAGATGATTTGGTTTTTTTTTTTTTTTTTTTTTTTTTTTTTTTTTGTTTGTAATGTCATATATCATATTAGAGTCATATGAAATTAATACAATTAGAAAAATTTAATTAAGTAAGATGAAAATCCAAGCGTTAAAATTGTACTTCTACCTATTATTGAATTTTCTGCAAATTAACTTTTAGACGGCACTGGCTAATTACATGTATTAGGAACAAATTGCGCCTCATTTGGCACTTCGTTTTAAATTGACTTTTCAAAATTTTCTGTTTTTACGATTTTTCTCTTACAAAAAATTGAGTTTGGCATCTGAATTATTGGTTTCAAGTTATGATCTTGGTTGGATCTAACTCTTACCAGAAAAGTGTTTAATGAAATCAGATAAAAAATTGCCTGCATTAACCATATAGATAACAATAACAAATATTAGTATACATTATGATTTTGTTTGGCATTAAAATTAAAATTCATTTTTTAACTTTTTTTTATAATATTTTTCACAAAAATATAAATTTATAATTTGAATTATGAGTTTGAATCGATAATTCAAATAATGATTAGCTCTATCCCGTACAAGGAAAAGTAATGCCAGTATGATCGTATACTTTGCTTTCCTACAATTAAATGGCCTTTTACTTAAGGCTGTTATTCTTAAATCTTAATTGATTCGAATGTAATGGTGATTAATAACCGTAACCCAACTATCAACTAGTAGTTAGTACTGTTGTCGTGTTCTTCCTTTTAAATTCCAATGAAAAAGAGTGAAATAATTATTACGATATTTGTATTTAATTTTTACAGCAAAATAAATTAATTACGACCTAAATTTTTTTTTTTAATTGTCTCTCTCAATATATATCAGAGATGAATAATCTCTAATGCAAGCATGAGGTGAAAAATAGGAGCTAAGCATGGGATTTTCTAATCAAATTTGCAAGAGATAAAGTTATTGCATGGTCAAATCATGGCGTGGTATGTAGAGGTATAATTCATGTGGTTGCCACAACAACAACAACAACAAATAAGGATGACATTTTTACTCATGTATGTGGATACCCGCATGAACCCACCCTATTAAGGACGAGTATGAGGTAATATACGAGTATGGGGGTGGGTATGGGGAGATTAACCCCCCCATATGGGTGCGAAGCGAGGGTGGAGGAAGTTTCTTCATACCCATACCCGCACCACTTCTATTCACACATAAAAAAAGATATCTATATGTTTATATACATAATTCAAATTTTTATATGTTTATATATACATAATATCAACTTTCAGGTGTTAATAATATGTTTGAGTTGTTTTTTACGAATTTATTTATAGTTTTCTGGAGATTGGATTGGTTTTTAAAATTTCATTTTTATTTTCAGTTATATTTGTGATTTTGTTGTCAAATGTTGTGAAAATTTTAATGATATTTGGTTTGAGTTTTTTTTTTTTTTTAATTCTTATTGGATAAATGGGTAGGGTATAGATATAGCACCTCCTTAATGGGGATTACCCGCACCCGCATCCACACCCACACCGGCATTAAATTAGCCGGGTATGGAATAAACAAAGTGACAAATGTAAGGTGAGGGAAGCATACCCACCCCGTCCCGTCCCATTACCATCGTTAACAGCAAGAGAATCCTTTCCAATCTCTAGCAACTAACAAAAGATAAGACTCGACGTCCCTACATCACTTAACAGTAGCATGATTTATTCAAAAGCATTCAGACCTATGACTGCAACTTAGGGTGCGGGCTTTGTTTTATTTTTTGTTTTGTTTTGTTTTGTTTTTTTGTTTTGTCTTTTGTTTTGTTTTTTGGGTCTAAGGATGCCATTGTGCAAAAGCTTGAGTATTTTAATATTGAGTACGTAGTGATAGGGACACCAACTCTAATCCCAATTCATATGTTGAATTTTTTTTTTCTTTTTGTACTTTTTCCTTCAATTTAACGTAAAATTACAGCATTTAAATTTATATATATATATTTATGTGAAAAAAAAATGAAATAATTCTAAATCAACGAGTTGTACCTCAGAGCTTGGTCATAATGCTTAATCTTTACATTTAAATTTTTAATAATATTGAGTCGGGATTAATGCTTAATCTTTACTTTTAAAATTTTAAAAATATTAACAAGATCAAGATGTGCCTATCTAATAATGTGCAGCTTGTTCTTTGCCCTCTATCACCATTTAAATAAAATGTTTAATCTTTTCGCAATTCTCATCACTTAGGATGTCTTTTGGATAATACTAATAAGCAAAAATTTTATATTACTGAATTCTTAAAGATGGAATATTAATAAAGACAAACCCCGAAATAAATATTGATAAAGGCTATAAGAATCACTGAATAAATAGACTTAGTAATCCACTAAAAATATACAAATTTCGGGAGGTTATTTTGTTAAATAGTAGGGAAACATTTCCTTTAGAAGTAGCCTAACCAATACATTTATCACTACAATTTCGTCAAAACTTTTCAGGGAAGGAAAAACGAATCACTATGAATTTAATAATCCTCATATGCTAATTACACATTCTTTGGAAGGAACTGCAACGTTTTATATTCCTCCTTATACGCGTAAGAGCTTTTTTTCATTTTTTATGTCTTATCTTTAAGGTTTTTTAATTCTACTAAAATCGAGTGAAGGGTTTTGTTGCAGCACTATCATTTTATTTGCCAAAAAAAAAAAAAAACTAAAATTTACAGAAATGAAAACCCAAAGTACTTT
>VYVB01000683.1:0-81270 GCA_009761775.1 Ficus carica | reverse complement strand
TCAACTAATATTAATTCAAAAAGGATTATTAATATATGAGTTAACGGTTCCTCCTTCCTATCACCTTAAACCATGTAATCACTCATTTAAATGGGAATATTCTCAACCGTTATCATGAGTACTCATGAGTCAACAGTCAATAGCAAATTTACTCGGCAGACTTAATTTGACTAACCAATTAATCAAAGTAGAAGATTGATTTTTTTAAAAAAATTTAAGCTAAACTGCTTCCTCTATATATTTTGCATAATCTTCTCATCAGCCAATTTCCCTATCACCTTGCCTTAGAGCTCATAATTTATACAGAAATATAAAAGAGCCTGAAAAAAGATGAAGCTATTATGGTTTTTACACGAGTATTCTGCATCATTCTTATTCTCTTCCATCCATCTCTGATCTCCAGGTATACGTACGTGCTTATCATAAATTACATGCATGTGGGAAACTTTTATACCATAGATTGAACCTGTAATAAAGATTTTCATATCTCTTTTGATTAAAAATTTTTTTACAGGCCATGATTTTATTGAAAATAAAATTTAAAAAAGGTCTTACAATGTTAGGGGACATTTGGAACTCCAACTTTAATTGGGATTTTTGCCTTTTTTTATTGCAAATGAGTGAGTATTTGTAAATATTTAGTTGGTTGAAATGTAAATGCAAAAGAAGGGGGATATTTAAATAGTAAAAATTTGAAATGTATTCAAGAAAAAAATAAAAATAAAAAAATATTTTGTTTCTCTTGTCATCATGATCATTTAGACATAAAAGTCATCTCATTTCAGCTTGAAATAAGAAAGTTATAAACTTTTAAAATTAAACTTTTCTAAAAATGGTTAAGTTGTGAAAAGTTTGACATTAACAAGCTCTAAAACTCCAACTGGAATTGGAGTACCAAACTCACCCCCTAATTTAAGATGTCCACTTTTTTAATGTCCATTTCTTTTTCTTTAGCGCATAAGATGTCTAAAAAAAAAAAAGCAGAAAAAAAAAACCTAAGAGAAATCATAAGATTTCCTCAATTTAAAAACCATTTTGGTTATGAGTCTAAATGATAAATAATTCGGTGACTTTTTCTTCTGCGGTTCGTTGTTCAATTCTTTCGTTATCGAATTCCAATTTTGATTATTTAACAATGTTTGTTACTTAAACTTGATGTTTACAGGAGCATGGGGAGAAGATTGCGGACTGATGATGATTATAATGATTATCATGATTATGATGATTATGAAGATTATAATGGACATGGAGGGAAGGAAGCGGCGTATGATGATTATGATGATTAATGAGTATGAATTATAATGGACCTGCGGAAGGAAGCGGCTATAATGACTATGACGATTATGATGTTTACAGGAGCATGGGGACTGATGAATTATAATGGACCTGCGGAAGGAAGCGGCGTATGTGGTACGGGGTCATGTCATCCACATTCTCAGCCATCCACATTTTCCATCTCATTCTATAATTCCATAAATTATGATTTACAGCTAGCTAGCGAGCTTAATTAATTTCTCCACAAATAGAAAATAAACTTTTCCATTTTGTTAAACGGATCATACTAAATAAAGAAGTAACTTGATTGTGAAAATCTCTAATGTTTTTTCACAATTGATGTTGAATACAAATATATATATATATATATTTATATAATTTGTATTTCATATATTCACTACTTGGATATTGCTATATGTAGAAGAGGCTAATATAGCTTCACACTAGCTACGAGTTTATTGTTACTAAAGAATAAAAGGAGACAAAGATTTGCAAATTTAGCATGTTTTATGTTAGTTACATACACGCATAATGTATGGCAAATTAAATATATGTCAGAGTTTGTATTCGATAAACTTTGTAGTTATTTTCTGCATAAAATTAACGTGTAATGATAAGAACATATTTATATGAATGATTTGGCTACTTGAGTTTGCTTAAATTTAGTAGATATAGTACATCAATGTAGCAAGTATTAATTTTAAATGAAACTCTTGATAAACAAGAAATAAATAATTAAACGATAATTTTTATTCCTTTGTACATATCTTTTTCAAAAAGAACAATGTTAAGGGACGTTATTGATATTCAAATCCACAATTAATTAAAAGTCAATCCGACTACTGAACGTTTACCAATGAGATTCACTTTTAAACACTACTAATGTTCCATTGTATTTTTGTTGAAAATTTCATGTCATTTAACGTACAAAGTGTAATATATATCTCTGAAAATTAGTAAAAAAATTACACTCAACAAATAAAGCTCCTTTTTTTAAATAAATCATAGTGGCAGTACTAAAATTTTCTTTTAAATGAAGGACACTATATAACGGTTCTGTTTAATTAAAAAAAAAAAATTTGGCCATCGTTGTCTTTTGAGATCTCACGTTTGAAATTCCAGCCAGCTTTATTTTAAAATTCATCTTTGTTGATTTCTTGGAAATACGAGTATCTAAAAAATCTCACCCAACAAGAAACCTGCTAAACTGTGTAAATCTCAATACTGCAAATTCGTGAGTGAACCAACGAGGAAGTGTTTCCTGTCAGTCATAACCGACGTGGAAGCCCTGATTTTATAAAATAATTTCTCATAAGCATAGGAAATTCTAAAGTTCAAACCCCTATAATTATACTCTTTTATCCTATTTAGTATTGCAATCACGTAATTGGACCTTTAATATGTTTAGGGCTACTTAAATACGTATGTTGGACTTTCAAATTGATATATTGTTAGCATGTTTGCCGATTATCCTGCCTCCACGTGGTGAGGGGGTGTTGAAATATAAACATATTATTTACGTACCTCTAATAGCGTAAGCTTTTGGGATATATTGATAAACTAATGAAATGAAACTTTTTGATATGATCTCTTGCAATGTTAGCGACCTACACATATTGCCGGTTCCTAGGACCATCGGCCATTGCTTTCCTTTTGGTTTTCGGTGTCGCCGACTGTGGATACTGCCTTGCCAGGGTTCCGACTTATTGGCTTCTCTTAGCGTCCTTCATATCTAAATTTCTGGAGTAATGATTGTATTGCATTTTATTGTTCTTTGAGATAACTTGAGTGATGATATTGATTTACTGATTTTTTAAAAGCTAAAGACGAAATCTCAGTTCAAAGAAAAATGTAGTGAAGGAGTAGATCAATGTAGCAATCTTCAAAGGGAAAGATATGCTAGAGAATTTCACATCACTCTCTTGGGGAAAACAAAAAGTTAATCGACCTTCTTTTTTTTTTTAATGAGGTGTCCAAAAGTGATTGCTTTACTTACATTCCGTTTGATTTTCAGGTTAAACTTAAAGTTGTCATCTCAGTTCTTCTTTCGTGTTTTCTTATAAAATTCATTTATCTTTGTACGTCATCACTCGATTAAAAATTTACTCATAGACTTTGACTATCAAAGTCAAAGTAATGAGCTTGATTATTTAATTTTTAGGCTTTTATCTAAGCTAATTCATATATATATATATATGTATGTATATATATAAGTAAGTGGAATATATATATATATATATATTTCGCATAAGAAAACACAGTAAATCAATTGTCGATATTATCAAAACAAATTTGTTGTGATATAATATTTGTCGTTCCTTCCTATCCCCTTCTACTCTAGTTATCACTCGTTAGTCATAAAGAAGATTAGGGAAAATATTAATCTAAAAAGGAATAAGAAGATTAGGGCAAGCTCGTATGTCTTTAGTCATTAATTAGTTAATAGAAAAATTAACTTGTAGACTTTGACTAGCAAAATCAAAGTAGATCTAGAATATTGACTTTTTCAATTTTTAGCTAAGCTGTGTTCTTTATATAGTATCCATAATCTTCTCAGCCAGTCCCAACCAGCTTGCCCAAGATATACACAAACAATAAAGGGCTTGAAAAAGATGAAGCTATTATGGTTCCTTGTACGCGTCTTCTATCTCTCAATAGGTACGTGCTTTCCTTTATTTATAGACAAATTAAATATCCATAAATTTAATGGTACTTGAGAAAGTATTAATTAAGTGGTGGTATTTAACTTTCTTGAGTGCAAGTATAACTACTCATTTGGAGATGTAAATTTGGACCGTCCAATCTGATCCGGTTTGATCCGGCCCATGTGGACCAAAAGAGAACTGCATGCCAATCTTGATAGAGGAAAGGAATATGCCACAAACTGGCCGACGCACATATTTATAAGAAAATTTACGATTTTAAGCCGGGATCGTCCCATGGGCCTAGAGCCTCGGCCAATCCAGGCCAGAGTTCTATACGGACTGGTCCACAGGCCGAAGAGGTGGGCTATAGGCTGATCCATCTAACCCGACCTACATTTACGGCTTTAGATAGAAACATAAAAGACAATGAGTTTGATATATATATATATATATATATATATTGTATTAACTCGTATTTTGTTGTAACTTAAACTTGATGTTTATAGGCAGACTCCTGCACTAGCAGCTTCATTAGGCAGATGTGGAACTGTATGTACACCACCTCCTCCGCTAGTACCCGCCCGCAAGTAAGAAAGAAAAGTATTCATACAATTATCATAACAAAATTCTTTACAATTTAATTTTTGAGTTGACCTATTTCATATATAGGTCACCCATCATCAGTCATCACTAATTAAATATGGGAAATTAAATTGGTAGACTTTGACTATATCAACATCAAAGTAGGAGATTTACTTTGTCAATTTTTAGCTAAGCCGCTAATTACTTTCTATGTTATACTTGATCTTCTCAGCCAATCCCAACAAGCTTGCCCTAAATTTAATACTATCGTATTATACAGAAATAAAGAGCTTGAAAAGTATGAAGCTATTATGGTTCTTATATTATCTTTCATCCATCTCTCCAGATGTGCTTATTATATATATATATATACACGCACACACACATGCAGTGACAGAGTGAACCTAATGTTTTATGGGGACTTATATAATAATAATCATTTTTTAGTGACTACAAATGATTAAAAGATAGAGTTTTTAAGGTAAAATTTAAAAAAATAATAAATAAAAAAAAGAAAAGTTTCGTTCACATTTGATCATGAGTGGCTCTACCCTAATGTGCATGTGGAATATTTTGTTCCATAGATTGATATAATAAAGCTTAATTAGTTTAATTATTTTCATGTATTAACTCGTATTGTGTTTGTAATTACTTAAACTTGTTGTTTTTAGGCTCTCCAGGTTTAATAGTCCTTATCCACAACCTCCACCAGAACCTTATCCATCTCCTAAAGGTACAGGTCCATAAATGATTCAGAGCTTTCGCAGCTTATCCTCAATTTGAAAGAAAATCATATTGCACGCCAGGATCGTAATAAAATAAAGAAGCAACTTCATTGTGAAAATCTCCAATGTTTTTCACAATTGAGGTCGAGGCAAATTTATGTATTTTGTATTCATATCTACTACTTGGATGTTGTTTATGTAGAAAGCTAAATGTAGAGACAGAATAATTAGAACGTGTTTGATGTTAGGTACATACATACATGATCATATATTCGAGAGTTTATTCAATTAATAGTTATTTTCTGCATTTAAATTTATATAAAAGATTTTGCTACTTGAGTTTACTTAAATTTAGTAGATGGTTCATTAACATAACAATAATTTAGAAGGTTTTTAACTATACATGTTTGAAGTAGACTATTTTTAAAATATAAGTTTAGACTCAATCTTTTGAGATTGGCTTCTGGCTATTGTTAGTTCTCTATTAGTTTTTTTATGTTGTACGTTTTTTTTTCCTCCGGATAGTTTATTTTCCTTTTTTATTTAGGTAGATAATGAGATTACTAATACTTGTCAATTTAGTTAGGATATGCTTGTAACATCTGATATCAATTTGTCCCTCTGATACTGTATTCAAAACAACAACAAAAAATTAATAAAAATCAACATCAAACATTAATAAAAAGTTAGTCTGACAACATATAGGGTTTACAAATGAGATACACTCTTAAACACCGATAGTGTTAAAAAGCATTTTTCTTTTAGAAGAATAAAGTGAAATACAAATATCTAAAGGTAAGTGAAAAAATTGTGTCACTCGACAAACAAACACTTCTTGATTACACATCAACAACTAACTAATTACTTTGTCGTTCTTTTTCAATCATTAATTTGAGCCGGTTGGTCAACCAACTACAGTCCTTGAAACGACATGTCGTTCAAATACTGTAAACGACATGTTGTGGATGCATAAGAACGATATTTGAAAATTTTCAACTTTCAAAAAATTAGGTGGAGAATCATTTGAATATCTCCTTATAATTTTACCCACTCTAATATTAAAATTAATAATTTTAGTATTATAAAATAATAAAATTATTAAGGACGTGTAAATTTATGACATTCTTCCTTATAATCCTTTGACTTTTGGCCTAGTCGTGGCTTCTTCATATTCCCTTATACTCTCGTTGTCTCTCAATATAAAAAACAAATAAATAAATAAGTGATAACGGGCTTGGCAGCCTTTTCATACAAATATGACCGACGGTGTTTTTATTTTATTTTATTATTATTATTTTTTTAAGATGGTTATGTGCTCACTTAAAACAAAATACGAAATAAAATGGCAGATATTGCATGAGATTTATTGTGAGATGGGATAGTTTTGAAGTTTCTTAACATGACAGCATATCGAGTGTCCCACATTTTTTGGGAAGGTAATCGGATGGCGGACAAGCTTGTTACTCATGCATTCAACATTGACAATACTACTTTGGTGGTTTAATGAGACATATATTTGAGTACTTGTTTTCACGATGTGAGTTTAACTTCAAATCTCTCATACTAAATAGACACTCAATCTAATAGATGGTTGAACTTTTTTTTTTATTTAGTGAAATGGCCGTCTGCCATTTTTTCCAAATTTGTACAATCAATGATCAATTTGTTATTGACTTGAAAATCAATTATTAATATTATGGTCAATCAATAATTAGTTACAATCATGTGGTCAATCATTGATTGACCATTTACGAAAATGATTGATCATTTTGGAAATAAACAAAAAAAAATGTTTTAAATTTTTAAAAACTTCACCCATTTGTTAAAAAATTTCTTAACAAAAGGCTATTTACCTTTTTCTTTTTTAAAATTTTATAGTATAATTTACGTTTTATAATAGTAACATCATGTAGAAGATGGGTAAGTAATGAGGGTGCTAAAGAAGTACCAGTCTAATCGGGATATCTTGATACATCTATTAATTATTGTATCTATTATTTATTTAAATATAAATATATAAGAAAATTCGAGATTTCCACAATTTAGTTTTCTTGCTAGATCGAGATTTTCGAAAACTCATATTTCAAACAAACCAACAGAAGATGAATTTAACATAAAGACTTGGAATGCGATATATCAAAGACTAATAAATGATGGGAGATTTTTTCTGACAAAATGAGGGATTAGAGTATAATTTGGGTGAAAAGCATAACTTGTAGAGGGTCCCGTTTATAGAGCAATTTTCATTGAGAAATGTAGAGCATGCTATTAGGAATTCTTCATTTCAAAACATAAGAGGCCCTATTTTTCAGCACATCCCATTAAATAACTTTCTAAAATAATTTCCTCAAAAAAAAAAAAAAAAAAAAAAAAAAAAAAAAAAAAAACCTTTCTAAAAAGAAGAAATGCTCGGGCATCCTTCGAGGGAGAACTCTACGATAGGAGTGTCGTTTGTTTGGTATATGAAAACACAATTCAAACATTTTGAACAGAAGAAATGGTTCAATTAACAGAAGAAGAAGTCCGAAATGGTTTTTGTTATACATATTGCTAGTGGCAAAAATATATCTATCTAAATAATACAAAATGTTTTTTTTTTTCTTTTTTTCTTTTAAGGGGTGTCAAACCCTTAACTTAAATATTATTATTACATTAAAAAGCAGAAAGATTCCAAAAAATTATTAAAAGCATCTCTAAGAGGATCAAATCCAAAAAGATCAAGAGAAAGCAAACCCCTTAAAAACGAAAATAAAAGCTTCAATCAGGGAAGTCAAGAAGCCGGTCAAGCCAAACGATGATACAAACATGAATGCTACGAATTTTATTATAAAAAAATATAATAAAATAAAAATAAAACACAGAGTAGAAAATAAAATGGGCAATTAAAAAATTGGGGGAAAAAGACGTGTACATTAAAAGTTAAAACAAAATTATTTGTAATTTTTATTTTTTTCATTATTGTCAATAAAATTGAATGATAAAAAAATGATAAGGGTGCTAAAAGAGTGTCATCCAAATCGAGACTTCTCGATATACCTACTGATTTCTGTTCTGATCACCATTCATGTAAAAAAAATTTGAATTTAACCTAATTACCGCTTCTTCCTATTCCCTTCTACTCTCGTGGTCGTTGTTACTCATTACTATTGGTATGTCATTAGTCATAAGTCAACAGTAAATAGGAAATTACTCAGCAGACTTTGACTATCAAAATAAATGAAAAAGATTGACTTTTAAAATTTAAGCTAAGCTGCTTCCTCCATATAATATCAATAATCTTCTCAGCCAATCTCAACGAGCTTGCCCTAAATTTATATGATATTATATAGAAATAAAAAGAGCCTGAAAAATATGAATCTATTATGGTTTCTTGCTCGTGTTTTCTGCATCATTCTGAAATTACGGGTGTAAAAACAATTCTTTTTTTAAGTGACGTTAGATGTTTGATGGATTTATACCAAAAAGAAAAAAGAAAAATTATAAAAACATGAAAATGATAATCATAATTTAAAAATATTAATCAAGGATATCAATATTTATATGTATTTTTTATTGATTGACTATAATTTTTTTAAAATAAGAATAAATTGATCAATTATTTTAATAAACATTTAAAAGCTGCTCTTTTTATTAGCTAATTTTTTTCTTGCCAAATTCGGCAACTTAAAAAGATTAATTAGGGAAAGAAAATAACTAATAAAACAAACAGTTTCAAAAAAATTCCAAATTTCACTCGAAATGAAATTTACTCGGTATAGAGTTTGACTGGCAAAATCAATGGTGAAGAATATCGACTTTTTATGGCATATTACAGAAATTAAAGCTATTATCGCACTTTGCTCACATATTCTGCATCATTCTTATTCTCTCTCCGTGTACGTCTCTATATGATAATGGTGATAATTCTGTCCACACCATTAATGTCGCTCCTTATGATTGACTTTAGCGAGCCAATTAATGTCGCTCCTTCCTATCCCCTTCTACTCTTGTTGTCGTTGTTAATTACTCAGCAGACTTTGACTAGCAAAATAAATGAAAAAGATTGACTTTTAAAATTTTAGCAAGGACATAAAAAAAAATAATAAAAAAAACCTATAGTAGCATAAATAACGACAAAGATATATTGGAACAAAACTACATACATAAAGCATTCTACTAGAAAAAGATCAAAACATATTAATGACTTCAAAAAATAGGAAAAGTTAATTAAAAAAATGGTAAATGATCTATAAAAAAAAAAAAAAAAAAAAAAAAAAAAAAAAGAAAGAAAGAAAGAAAGATAGATAGATAGAAAGATACAAAGAAAGAAGAAAGAAATCACTCCATAATAAAAACAACATAAAGAAAACAATCCGTATAACAATAAAAATTTCAAGGAAAAAAATTACTATTCATGTCCATCTTGTATTTTTCTGAAAAATTAGGGAACGGGAGTTTTTTTTTTTTTTTTTTTTTTTTTTTTTTTTAAGTAAAAACTAAGGTAAATAGCGTTTTTTTTTAATTTTTTTAAATAAGGGTGGGTGCAATGAGCAGTATTGTAAAGATTGTTGTACTTATAAGTAATTTTACAAATGAACAATATAATAATAAAATAACTTATTAAAAAAATAGGTGGGAAAAGTGAAACGGGGGTGTCAATAGACCAACCATTTATATATTTGTATATATTTTACAACTGTGATTAAAATTTAATTTTTGCACCAATTCAATAGCGATCAAAGCAAGCCATAGTTCTGTCAAAAAATTTCTAAGATGTCCAACCTCCCTCCGGCGTTGGGCGCAACGAGAGTTTCTTGACCTCTTTTAGTACTATTGCATTCTTCATAGATGAATCTACCTTTCACTAGTACAAAAAACACCTTAGACATCACCCAAAGAGAAACATCTAAGCTAGTGCTTCATGCCCATTAGACATCGCGCGACTAAATGGACGCATATATACGCATTTTTACATCGTTTGATAAGAAACGATGTCTGAAGTCCCACGTCTATACTATGTCACGCCATTGATTGTTGCTCTCCATTTTATTCTGCAGGTCAAAATAGCCCACAGCCCATGAATTCAAATTTTTAGCCTGATCATCTAATGTTAAGATGCAAATCGTAAAGAAATAAAACTACATACTTTTGTGAGCCCTTCAGTTAAAAGACAAAGAGAAACTTTGGGAATACTCTTTGAAAAGTTTGGAGTCTTTGGGCTAATTGTGCTCCCTCTGGCTAGACATCTTCATGTTCAACTCGATCCTATTGCCTATCTTCATAGAGCAATGTGGAGCCATCCATGATTAAGTGGAGGCTTATGCCCTATAGAACTTTTCATTTTAACCATTTTATCTTTAAAAATTTTTATTTTTTCTTATTATTCTTAATGAAAATTGATTACCTCTATATAAATCTCCAAAAAGTTTTATCCTTTAGTTTATGCTCCCACTGAAGTAATAGACTGGTTCTTTATCATAGAGATCTTGTGTAGCTCGTTTTTTGGCCAACCTGTCCTCTGACATAAAGCATCTTTGTCTCTTTTCTTCTCGAAAGACTAATTTGTCACTTTTGCAATTTTTTCATACAGCATTTTTTTATTTATTTTTTTTTTTATGTAGAGATATCCCTGTTAAGTTATTTCTTCTCTTCCATGATTTCGGGTATCAGTTTATTCACATTGCTTGTTTTTCGGCCTTTTCATTTTAGAAGGTTGAATACACATACAAGGTTAATTTTGCTTCTCATGTATGTTTGTACCCTAAGTTAGACGAATTATAAGGCTTTTAAATAAGGATATTCGGCTCATGTGTCCATATATATATATATTTTATTCTTCTCTATGTTCCTCCAAGAATTTCATGTAACATAGTTTTTTTAACAATGCGCTATTATAATTAATGTGATATGGTATTTAAACACGACATAATTTTTTAACAATGATAGGAACATCAACTATAATTAATCTTAATTTTGGATACCAACTTATGTTATACGTGAGTTCTTTAATTAGTAGGGCTTTAAAATTATCATATCTATCAAAATTGAAAGATTTCATACGAAAATAAAAATAAAACAATTCATTGTCACATTAGTTGTAATACCTAGTTTTCCGACATTACGATCTCTTATACAGAAATTCAAACTGTACCATGAATGTATTTATGAAAAGGCCCGGTTAAGGGTTTTTATTATGTTTTGTGAGCTCTTACGATCTTATGAGACTAAAAAATAGTTGATTAGTTAAGCATATGACCTTTTAAGTAAAAAGGAGTAAAATTTGTTATGATTTTATGTGGGTCAAAGTTTGACCAAGAAAGTCGACGGTTGACCAAAAAGTCAACTGTTGACCAAAGAAGTCAAATCTTGACAAGAGAGTCAATGATTGACCAGAAAAATCAAAGAGATGACGGTATGGTAAAATAATTAGCAGTATAGAAATTATACTGTGAAAAACCATTTTTTTTCGAATAGAATAGTATGATTAAGATTCAAAATCACCATAGAAAAATCAAGCACATTAATTAGGATATCAAAGGCCAAATGGCTTCAAGTTATAAGAAAATTTTTATACAGTTCAATTTTACACAGATGAATTTTGGACTGTAGCTCAGTATAATAATACTGTACATTAGTGAGCCCAGTATTAAAGATATCTGTGTTAGCTTAAAAATGGACTGTATAATAAGAAAAAGGAGCAAACAAGCCCTAAGAGGCTTACATCATCTAGCTTTTGATTTATGACATCATAAGCTTAATTAAACAAAAGTTGGAAAGAAATCAAGGGAGCTTCTAGACCAAGGATGGCCGGCCACCTAAGACCCCTCATGGGCAAATAATGAAAATTTTTGAGGACTTTTTGGAAAATTTGAAGAGTTTCCCATCACCTATAAATATGTGAGCCATTATTCAAAAAAAATTAGAAACCTTAGCTAAACTATGCCCAAGTTTTACCTCAAAAATTCGAACTTAAGAGAGAGAAAGAGAGAAAAATTAAAACTCAAGGGATTTAGGGATTAGAATGGCCGGACTTTGATTGGAACATCAACCAAGTGCTCAAAATTTTTTGGTACCCATTGGAGGCCAAAGGGCCGGTTGTGGGGGAAGGAAAAAGGGAAGAAGAAAAGTGAGGAAAAAGTGAGTGAAGCAAGGTTCAAGAGGCCGGTTTTGGTGTGGAGCAAAGCTAGGAGGTCGAAAAGCTTTGGAACCCATCAATCAAGTGGTGGCCGGTTGTTGGAGAAGTCAAGGAAAGGGAGAAAAAGCCTTGGTCTAGCAAGCCAAACCTTGGGTGGAGCTAGGTATAATTTCTTAACCCTAAGCTCTTCAATTTAAATTTCAATTGAGAAATTTAAATGTATTTCAAGTGGTTTTGTAATGAGCATAAGCTCAATTTAAGTTTTTGCCCTAGTTTAGAATTTTAGGATTTGTGCTTGATTGATTAGGGTTTATGGTTGGTGGTTCATAATGTTTGCATGTATGTGGTGGTATGTTTAGGGTTTCTATGCTTAATGATTTATGTCTTTATTTTTGTTGGATGACAAAACTTGACGTTAGAAATACGCTGCATGATTGACTCTAAGCTCTCGGCTGCTGCCGATTGAGGTAGGGTGTACGATTAGGACGTAAAAATCGATTTAAACCAAGAAACTGCCAGTTCGGGTGAAAACTGGCCAGTTTTATGGAAATCCGATTTTGAGACCCTTAGAGGCTGAATTAGCAAAAACGTAAAACATGAAAGTTGTAGAAAAGAGTTTTTTCTACGGGGTAGCATGAACAGTTTTGCAAAATAAGGCTCCAACGGCCTTGGTTTTTATGAAAATCCGAGCCTGACCGTGCCCAGGATTCATGCACGGTCAGGTGAGTTCAATAGGGGGATATGAGTAGGTTAGAGTCCGAATTGGATTTTGAAAAAAACATGAAAGTTGTAGGGTTTTTCGAGGTCTAAAACTTTTGTTGAAAAAGTTTTCAAATTCGACTTTGATTTTTAAATTAAAATTGGTTTTCAAAAACTGTACAGGAATAGGGAATTCCTGTACAGGATTTCTGAAAACAGTGCAGAAAAATGGCAATTCTGCACATACACTGATAAATTGACAATGCGAAACTGTTCCAAAAGCAGTCTCCAATAGTCAATAAGTTTTACAAATCCTACTCTATGATTTCAAATTTTCAAAGTTGAACAAATGATTTTTTATACAGAAAATATAAGGTTTTTCTAAAAATGGGTTTTTAAGCCAAAATTAAAATAATCCGATTAAGGTTAAGCTTAAACCCTAGGGTTACTTAATGTAACCAAGTAGGATAATATGAGATTAAGTAAGGGGCATATAACTAAAGTTATATATGATGTTGGTTATATCACCAACATTTCTAACCCTTATTTTTATATGATAACAGAAGATAGAACGCGATAGTGTCCTGACGGGATCAAGCTCGATATCGGACACAGCAAACGCAAATAAGGTAAGTACAACTCCGCCTACAGTATAGGCTTTGTTGTGTATACTTGCCTAAGTATGTTTGATAAATGTTATATACAGTATGCTATGTGCTACGAAATGTTATGAAATATGCTATGTGCTATGAAATACTATGAATGTATGCTATGGGAAATTATGCCGCTACGCGTTTTGTTCTTTTATATGCTTAATGATTTATGTCTTTATTTTTGTTGGATGACAAAACTTGACGTTAGAAATATGCTGCATGATTGACTCTAAGCTCTCGGCTGCTGCCGATTGAGGTAGGGTGTACGATTAGGATGTAAAAATCGATTTAAACCAAGAAACTGCCAGTTTGGGTGAAAACTGGCCAGTTTTCTGGAAACCCGATTTTGAGACCCTTAGAGGCCGAATTAGGAAAAACTGTAAAACATGAAAGTTGTAGAAAAGAGTTTTTCCTAGGGGGCCGTACAGACAGTTTTGCAAAATAAGGCTCCAACTGGCCTTGGTTTTTATGAAAATCCGAGCCTGACCGTGCCCAGGATTCATGCACGGCTAGGTGAGTTCAACAGGGGGATATGAGTAGGTTAGAGTCCGAATTGGATTTTGAGAAAAACACGAAAGTTGTAGGGTTTTTTGAGCTCTAAAACTTTCGTGAAGAAAACATTTTCAAATTCAACTTTAATTTTTAAATTAAATTAGTTTTCAAAAAATATACAGGAAATAGGGAATTCCTGTACATGATTTCTGGAAACAGTGCAGAAAAATGGCAATTCTGCACATACACTGATAAATTGACAATGCGAAACTGTTCCAAAGGCAGTTTCCAATAGTCAATAAGTTTTACAAATCCTACTCTATGATTTCAAATTTTCAAAGTTGAACAAATGATTTTTTATACAGAAAATATAAGGTTTTTCTAAAAATGGGTTTTTAAGCCAAAATTAAAATAATCCGATTAAGGTTAAGCTTAAACCCTAGGGTTACTTAATGTAACCAAGTAGGATAATATGAGATTAAGTAAGGGGCATATAACTAAAGTTATATATGATGTTGGTTATATCACCAACATTTCTAACCCTTACTTTATATGATAACAGAAGATAGAACGCGATAGTGTCCTGACGGGATCAAGCTCGATATCGGACACAGCAAACGCAAATAAGGTAAGTACAACTCCGCCTACAGCATAGGCTTTGTTGTGTATACTTGCCTAAGTATGTTTGATAAATGTTATATACAGTATGCTATGTGCTACGAAATGTTATGAAATATGCTATGTGCTATGAAATGCTATAAATGTATGCTATGGGAAATTATGCCGCTACGTGTTTTGTTCTTTTATATACTTAATGATTTATGTCTTTATTTTTGTTGGATGACAAACTTGACGTTAGAAATACGCTGCATGATTGACTCTAAGCTCTCGGCTGCTGCCGATTGAGGTAGGATGTACGATTAGGATGTAAAAATCGATTTAAACCTAAGAAACTGCCAGTTCGGGTTAAAACTGGCCAGTTTTCTGGAAACCCGATTTTGAGACCCTTAGAGGCCGAATTAGGAAAAACGTAAAACATGAAAGTTGTAGAAAAGAGTTTTGCCTAGGGGGCAGCATAGACAGTTTTGCAAAATAAGGCTCCAACGGCCTTGGTTTTTATAAAAATCCGAGCCTGACCGTGCCCAGGATTCATGCACGGCCAGGTGAGTTCAATAGGGGGATATGAGTAGGTTAAAGTCTGAATTGGATTTTGAGAAAAACACGAAAGTTGTAGGGTTTTTCGAAGTCTAAAACTTTTGTGAAGAAAATATTTTCAAATTCGACTTTGATTTTTAAATTAAATTGGTTTTCAAAAAATATACAGGAAATAGGGAATTCCTGTACAGGATTTCTGGAAACAGTGCAGAAAAAGGGCAATTCTGCACATACACTGATAAATTGACAATGTGAAACTGTTCCAAAGGCAGTTTCCAATAGTCAATAAGTTTTACAAATCCTACTCTATGATTTCAAATTTTCAAAGTTGAACAAATGATTTTTTATACAGAAAATATAAGGTTTTTCTAAAAATGGGTTTTTAAGCCAAAATTAAAATAATCCGATTATGGTTAAGCTTAAACCCTAGGGTTACTTAATGTAACCAAGTAGGATAATATGAGATTAAGTAAGGGGCATATAACTAAAGTTATATATGATGTTGGTTATATCACCAATATTTCTAACCCTTACTTTTATATGATAACAGAAGATAGAACGCGATAGTGTCCTGACGGGATCAAGCTCGATATCGGACACAGCAAACGTAAATAAGGTAAGTACAACTCCGCCTACAGCATAGGCTTTGTTGTGTATACTTGCCTAAGTATGTTTGATAAATGTTATATACAGTATGCTATGTGCTACGAAATGTTATGAAATATGCTATGTGCTATGAAATGCTATGAATGTATGCTATGATTGTATGCTATGAATGTATGTTATGAATGTATGCTATAAAGATATGTTATGATAGATGCTATAAAGTATGCTAAGATATAAGTCATATTAAGATGATGATCTGGTTACGACACGATTATGATTTAATTGTGTGAGATATCCCGAAGCATGTTCACCAATTAATAAGAATAAGATCAAGTATGAGACAATAAAAGTTATGATGGCAAGCAAGCTTGCCTGTGTCGTAGCAACCCGCGTTAGGTCGGGTTGGACTATGGTTTGAGTTGGAAATGGACTGGCCGCCCCAACCACTCCATAGTTGCGCGCCCGGTACGGACACTTATGTTATGGGCCCCAACCACTCCCTGATCTACTCTCGTTGTCGTTGTTAATTACTCATCTATGTTGGTATGTCATTAGTCATTAGTCAACAGTCAATAGGAAATTTACTCAGTAGACTTTAACTACCAAAATAAATGAAAAAGATTGACTTTTAAAATTTAAGCTAAACTGCTTCCTCTATATCATGTCAATAATCTTCTCATCCAATCGCAACGAGCTTGTTCTAAATTTATATCATATTATACAGAAATAAAGAGAGCCCGAAAAATATGAAGCTATTAATGTTTCTTTTTCGTGTTTTCTGCATCATTCTTATCCTCTTCCATTCATCTTTGAACTCCAGGTATACATACGTGCTTGTTATATATTGCATTCATGTGGGAATATTTGTACGGTATACTGAACATAATAAAGCTTAATTATAGTTTGATTAATTTTTAACTAGCTGACTTCAATAATAAATTTATACTCTTTTTCTCCTTTAATTTTTTTCTTTTTCATTTGATTTTGGCTATAGGGTTTTTAACTAGGCATATACTTTCAAGAAAAGAGTCTCAACTTGATCCTTTGAAACTGTCTTCCAGCTTTCCTTTTTGATCTCTAAGCGTCTAGCTTTGTTTCCTCTTTAATTGTTTTTATTTCCTCTTTGTTGAATTATTTTGTAATTTTCTTTTTTCTTTATTAATAATACTTAGTGAGATAGAAAAGTGAAGAGAGTGTTGAAGGCGTGTCCATATAGACGGAGTGTTTTGTGTGCACCTACTGATTTTTGTCATCAAAGTTTATTAAAAAATATTATTAACTCGTATTGATGTTTGTTACTTAAACGTGATGTTTATAGGGGTCCGGATCTACCTTCATCTCCATCAGGCGTATGTGGTGATGGGCCATGTACTTCACCTCGTCCGCCAACACCTGCTACACCTCCTGGTCAAATTCCATAAAATGATTAACAGCTAGTGCAGCTTAATTTCCCGACAAATAACAAAGAAAATCACGTTGTACACCACCAGGATCCTAATAATAAAAATAAAGAACTTGATTGTGAAGATCTCCAATGTTTTTCACAATTGAGGTCGAGACATATATATGTACTTCGCATTCATATTTACTACTTGGATATTGTTTATGTAGAAGGCTAAATATAGAGACAGAATAATTAGCATGTGTTTGATGTTAGGTACATGATCGAGAGTTTATTCAAAAAAAACTTCACAGTTATTTTCTGCGTTTGACTGTACGAGTAATATATTCTTCGAATTCTATTTATTTATATGATTTTGCTACTTGAGTTTGCTTAAATTTAGTAGATGGTTCATTAACATAACAATAATTTATAAGGTTTTCAACGGTACATGTTTGAAGCAGCCCATTTTTGAAATGTAAGTTTAGAATCAATCTTTTGAGATTGCCTTCTGGCTAGTTAGTTCCCTATCAGTTTTTCTATGTTGTACAGTTTTTTTTTTTTTTTTTTTTTTTTTTTTCTTTGGGAAGTTTATTTATTTATTTTTTTTTTGGTAAATAATGAGATTATTACGTGTCAATTTAGTTAGGATATGCTTTTAATATCTTATATCAGTTTGTCCTTCTGTTACTTTATTCAAAACAACAACAAAAAATTAAAAACAAAAAACATGCAGATGATTATTTTAAAAACAAAAATAAAATTTATATCTTATATCTCGTAATATCTTATTTTTTGCATTTGATTGTAGGAGTAATGATTCGAACTTCTTTTTATTTTCTTTTTCTAGAATGCGAACTTCATTTCTTAATACGATTTTGCCACTTGAGCATCTGCTTAAATTTAGTAGATCGTCCATCAACATATATAGCAATAATTTAGATGGTTTTCAACAATGCATGTTTGAACCACCCTATTTTTAAATGTTAAAATCTGGTGATTATTTTCGGATTTAAAAGATTTATTTGATTAAAATAAAATTGTATACCTGTCTATTTGATTGCTAATCAGCTTTCTAATTTCCCAAAAATTAGTTTGCTGATTTTTTAGTAGAATTAATTTTCTTAGACAGATTAGTCTGTGTACCTATAAATTGTATTCCGTTGATAATGAATAATAAGAAAAAATGTGGTGTCTTTGTTCAGATTAAAGTGTAAGTGTAGACTCGATCTTTTGAAATTAGCATCTGGCTATTGTTAGTTCTCTATTGGTTTTTCTATCTTGTCTGCGTATTTTTCTTATATGGTTTATGTTCCTTTTTTCTTTTCTTTTCTTTTTTTTTTTTTTTGGTAAATAATGAGATTATTAGTAGATGCCATTGTATAAGAACGTCCTACTAATATCTGATATAAATTTGTCAACGTTGGGGGTTTAATAAGACATATTTGAGTATTTGTTTTCAAGATGCGAATTTGGTTTGAAATCTCTCATACTAAACAGACACTCAATGTCTCAATCTAATTGGTGGCCGAACATTTTTTTTTTAATTTAGTAAAATTCCCACTTGCCATTTTTTTTTTTCAGATGTATTCAATCAATAATTAAATATAGTCAATCAGTGATTGACTAGAAAATTAGTGATTTACGTTTTAATCAATCAATAGTTAACTACGGTAACCCTTTACAAATATGATTGATCACTTGGGGGTAAAAAAAAAAGATGTTTTAACAATTTTTAAAAACTTCGGTATTAGGAATCTTGATTGGACCTCTAATTGTGGCTTGATCTCCTCCACCGACTGCACTTTTGAAAATTTCCTCATTTATTTTCATTCTTGTATAGCTCCACCAATTGCTTCCTTTTTTTGTAATTTTCCATGTAAAGTTCTCCCTCTGTTATATATATATACACACACACACACACACAAATAGAACAATAGAATAATAAATAACTCTTTGCCCATTACAAGTCCAAAAGTTTCATGGTATCAGAGCGCTCTCGTTGTGCATAGGTCACGCAATCCCGTCGACCATTCTTATTATTCTTCCAAGATTTTTTTTCCCCATTGCTTTCACCATGACAGGGGGTTCTACTGGTCAGATAGCACAGGAGGCTATAGATGTTAACAATTCATTTCATCTTCATCATTCAACAATTCTATTGCTTCTCCTTTTACTACAGAAAAAGTCCATAACATCCACTTCTTCTGCTACTATTAAGCTTCATGATGGCAGTCTTGCACATGTAACGCATATTGGTACAGTTTTATTATCTCCCACTATTACCCTTTATAATGTTCTTTGTGTTGCCCTTATTCAATTTCAATCTCATCTCAGTTAGCAAACTCACTCGTTCTTCAAATTGTTCTCTCACTTTTCATTCCAATTCTTGTCTTATCCAGGACCTTACCTCGAGGAAGATGATTGGCAAAGGTGAAGAGCGCAATGGATTGTATTGCTTTGTTCCCAGCAATGCTTCATTATGTAATTCTGCAGTATCTATTTCTTCAACTGATGTTTGGCATAGACGTTTAGGACATCTATCTTCAAAAACTCAGAATTTGTTGTTATCTTCTGTTCCTGGAATATATGTTTCAGATTTTAATCACTGCAATATTTGCCACTTGCTAAGCAAACACGCTTTGCCTTTTCCACATAGTTCTATTGGTACTCATGCAATTTTTGAGATTATTCATTGTGATATTTTGGGTTCTCATCATACAGAGTCTATTTCTGGTGCACGATATTTTCTTACCATTGTTGATGATTACATTCGTGCGACTTGGGTCTATCTCATGTCCAACAAATCTGAAACCCTTCCCATTTTACAGTCTTTTATTAAGTTTATCACCAATCAGTTTGATAAAAGAGTAAAGAAAATTCAATCTGATAAGGGGGAAGAATTTGACATGAAAGTTTTTTTTATCAAGAGAATGGGATTTTTCATCAAACCAGTTGTGTGGACACTCCCCAACAAAATGGGGTTGTTGAGCGCAAACATCGACATCTACTCAATGTTGCTTGTGCTTTGCGGTTTGAAGCACACCTTCCTATTCAATTTTGGGGTGATTGCATTCTTACTGCTGCATATTTGATTAATAGAACTCCATCATCGGTTCTCTCTGGCCAAACTCCCAATGAAAGGCTTTTCTGCAAAACCCTCTTATTCACACTTAAAAATTTTTGGCTGCCTTCGTTATGCCTCCACCCATGCTTTGAAGAAAACGAAATTTGATCCACGAGCCAAACGATGTATATTTATCAGGTATCCATATGGTAAAAAGGGTTATAAACTTTATGATCCCGAAAACAACACAACCTTTGTTTCACGTGATGTCGTCTATCATGAAAATATCTTTCCCTTCTCTCATATGCCTTCAACTTCTTCTCCACATTTAGTTCTTCCCTCGCCAACAACAGATGTTACTGATTTCCCTTCATCAGATGTTTCACCAACATCTAATTATTCATCGTCACCCGTGCTCCGTCGTTCTCAGCGTCCACATAACAAACCTACTTACTTGCAGGAGTTCCATTGTGGCTTGGACCCTTCCCAACCAATTATCTTGCTCGACTAATGGTCTTCCGGTACGCACTCCTCATTCTTTATCTCATTATTTGTCCCATTCCTCTTTTTCCCCCACTCACTGTGCCTTTAGTGTGTCCATTTCATCATTGTCAGAGCCTAAAACCTTTAACCAGGCTATCCAAGATCCAAAACGGTGTGTGACACCATGGCTGCTGATATTCATGCTCTTGAGGCTAACAAGACTTGGAGTTTGGTTGAACTTCCTCCTGAAAAGAATGCAATTGGTTGCAAGTGCGTTTATAAAATAAAATATAAGTCGGATGGTTCAATTGAGCACTATAAAGCTTGACTTGTTGCAAAAGGATTTAACCAACAAGAAGGACTTGATTTTCATTAGACGTTTGCCCCCGTTGCCAAGTTAGTCACTGTTGAAGCTCTCTTGGCTATTGCTTACATTCGAAATTGGCATCTTCATCATATGGATGTCAATAATGCTTTTCTCCAAGGTGACTTGAATGAAGATGTTTATATGCAAATTCCACCTTGTTTTCATCAAAAAGGGGCGACTCGAGTTTGCAAACTTCACAAGTCTCTCCACGGGCTTGAGCAGACATCTCGACAGTGGTTTGCAAAGTTATCTAGTGCTTTACTTACTGAAGAATATCTTCAATCCAAAGCTGATTACTCTCTTTTCACAAAGACTTCTGGTAATTCCTTCACGGCTCTTGTAATTTACGCGGACGATATCTTGGTTTGTAGCAATGATCTTTCTGCCATTTCATCTTTGAAGACTTATCTCCATGATTGCTTTGCCTTGAAAGATCTTGGTCCACTTAAATTTTTTCTTGACCTTGAAGTTGCACGGTCCAAGAATGGTATTCATCTTTCCCAGCGGAAGTTGCTCTTGAAATTTTGGAGGATACTGGCTTCCTTGGTTCTTGGCCTGCCAGACACGCATGGAACCAAATCTCCGACTTACTTCCACTGATGGAGATCACTTTTGCTTGATGCTTCTTTATATCGTTGGCTTATCGGTCGCCTTATTTATCTCACTATCAGCAGGCCAGACATTGTTTTTTTTAGTTCAGATTCTTCGTCAGTTCATGGCTAATCCTAGACAATCGCATCTAGATGCTGCTCATCGATTGCTTTGATACATTAAACAATCACCTGGCCAAGGCATTCTTTTTTCTTCATCTAATACACTTCAACTTAATGCCTTTTGTGACTCTGATTGGGCAACTTGTCCAGAAACCCGTCGCTCCATTACCGGCTACTGCATATTGTTGGGTTCTTGCCCTATATCCTGGAATCCAAAAAGCAACACGCGGTTTCTTGCTCGTCTGCCGAAGCCGAATATTGAGCAATGGCTATAACTTCTTGTGAAATCCAATGGCTTCTTTTGTTACTCCACGATCTACATGTTACTCATCCGCAACCTGCCAACATGTTCTGTGATAATAAAGCTGCTCTCCACATTGCTGCGAATCCAGTATTCCATGAACGCACCAAGCATATTGAAGTTCATTGCCATGTGACTCGTGAAAGAATCCAAAAGCTGGTTTAGTTCGTACTGCATAAGTTCATAGCAGGAACCAACTAGCCGATGTCTTTACCAAGTCTTTGGGAGCTGCTGTTTTTCCTTTCCTGAATTAAAAGTTGGGGTATTCATAATCTCCACAGTCCAACTTGAGGGGGAGTGTTAAGAATCTTTGATTGGAGCTCTAATTGTGGCTTGATCTCCTCCACCGACACCACTTTTTGTATATTTCCTCATTTATTTTCATTCCTTCTATGGCTCCACCAATTGCTTCCTTTTTTTTGAAATTTTCCATGTAAAGTTCTTCCTCTGTTTTGTATATATATACAAATAGAACAATATAATAATAAATAACTCTTTGCCCAAAAGTTTCAGCAATTTGGTAAAAAATTTCTTTAAAAAAAAAAAAAAAAGACTATTACTTCTAAATTCCTTTAGTTCCTCCATTTCTTTTTTAAAACTTTATAGTATAATTTACTTCTAATAATAGTGACATCATGTATAAAATAGATAAATAACGAGGGTATTAAAAAGGTGTCGATCTAATTTTATAGCAAATCCAAAATAATCATCTCTCAAATGATCAAAACCAAAAATTAAGATTAACATCAGAAAAAAGCAAACCCCTAAAAAACAAAAACAAAAGCTTCGATCAGAGAAGTCAAGCAGCCGGCCAAGCCAAACGATAATACAAACATGAATGACACGAATTTTACTATAACAAAATTTTAAAAAAATGAAAACTTTCAAAAAATAATAATAATAATAATAAAACACATAGTAGAATATAAAATGGGCAATTAAAAATTTGGTTTGCTACCAAAATTTGGTAGCTGAAGAATGTAGTGTTCTACTACCAAAATTTGGTCTCTGAAACATCTTTTTTGCTACTAAATTTTTTTTTGGTCTCGGAAGGTCTGCTCGTTGAAAGTTCAAATTCTTGTATTGTATGTCAAGGCATTCACATCTACTTGACCAATATTAGAAACCCAACTTCCTTCTTTGTTCACGGCCATTAGGGTTATTGACTACTGTAGGGAAAGCTCTACATTTATCAACCAAAGAATCCAATTTTTGCTTGGAGCAGAAAAACTCTAGGTAGGCCTTTTGATATATAGACATATCTTCTTGTCCCACCCCAACCTGAAAAACATGTTTAATAAGAAGATATCACAATATATTCTATAAAGTTATATGTATCAACATGCAAATAATATCATGAGTTTTGGATTTGATTTGAAGACTGAAGAATCCCCTTCCAAATACTGGAGATCCTTATATCTATATATCAATGGTGAGAGAATAGTAATTAATATCAGAGTAACTAGAACATCCCAACTAATTAGGTTGGCACCCCCATCTTATACCAAGCTCCACACTAAAAACTATTAAAATAATAATAATGATAATAATAAGAATAAGGGAATACAAAATTTCGCTAAACATCAAGAAACAACCTAAAAAGGCGAAGAATCAAAGCCAATTCGACAAGTGGTATTGGCTAGTGCCACAAGGAGCAGGTGAGACCACGCCTTTTAAATCGGCCTCTAAATGGGACCTTCTTAAAAAACATTGCTAGCAAAACTCAAATGTTGAAGACCGACAACAAGAGATGTTTACAACTTGAAAGAAACTATTTTGGTTGTTGAAATGGCTAGAATAAGATAAACTACAAAAACAAATAAGTTTTCATCGCTATAATCTTACTTACTAACGGTTTTGGCAGTCAAATCTGGTAGATGATTAAAAAAAAATTCTGGTAATCCAATAGAATGTACTAAATAATCAAGTAGAATACTTTAGTACTTTAGTAAATTAAACAAAGTATTTTATCAGACTACTCTCCGACAATCAAAGACCGGCATTGACAACTAGAGACCCATGTTGATTTTCAAAAGTATTTTGGTAGACATCCGGCTTCTGAAAACTGAAATATTCTTGTAGAATATCTAAAATATTTGAGTAGAGTATCCAATTGTACTAGCGCTGACAGTCAAAGCCGGAGACAATCAGCTATCCATATTGAAAATTAAAAATACTCTAGTAGATTATCCAAAATATCTTAGTGGATCGTAACCAAAATATTCTACTCTAATATCGTGGTGACCTGCGACCAACGGCCAACATCAAATACATTTGACCATCAATGTTTAAAACTAAAAATATTCTAATTGAGTGTTTTACTAATTATTCCAGCAACTGAAGCCAACAGCGAAATTAGAGACCAACCCAATGCATGTGATATTTTAGTATATTATTTATTCAAGAAGATCAATTTGAGTAAACAAATTAGGTTGATTTTTGACCAAGCAAAGCATATTATGTTGACCTTTGATCATAACTCTTTTTGTGTCAACTTGGTCAAGTATCAAGAGTTTGTGTCATATGGGTAACGAGGTCTTCAAACTTGTGTCATTTTGGAGTTTTTCCCTTATACACAATTGACAACTAAAAATAAAATCATTTCTGGTGATCAATCATTGACAACTTGGTAGATAGTCAATTATTAACCAATATCAATATGTATTGTGTTAATGGTGAATATGTATTCTTAATGATGAATTGCTCATTGATCATAATTGATTAACTTTATTCAATTATTAATTAAGTGCATAGGTCAATCAACATTAAATTTTAATCCATAATTTTCTTAGACTAAAAATAAAATCAACCATTTTTTAAAATGTATGTCCTTTTTGTTAATAAACGTTAAAAATTGAATAAAAAATGTCATATAAATCACACATGATTTATTATTTAAAAGTAATTGAGGAAAAGTTTTTTTAATTCAACTTACATCTATCATATACGTGATCTATTTTTATTTAATTTTTAACGTCTCTTAACAAAAAAGACCAAATTGCAACTTTAAAAAAGTTTATAGATCTTTTAGCTTTTAAAAATAAAGAATCAAATCGCAATTTCATAAAAATATTAAGACCAAACAAACACTTTTTATCAATTTTGTAAATATATTATTTACTTATTTTATCTTTAACAAAAGAAAATTTTATTTTTTACTATATTTTTTTGGGAAAGTCTATGTTAAAGTCTAATTTATATACCCTATGGGTAGAGCTCATTTTTAAACCGTTCTGATATAATCGAACAGTTGAGATTTTACTTGTGCATGATAATTATAATGTACCTTACTCATAGTAATATATACTAAAAAATTAAAAAATAGAAATTAAAAAAATTCAAAGAAACTAAAAAAAATAAAAAAAATTGTCGGCGACCCCCCTAATGCCGGCGATGAGTGCCCCCCCTCCCCCCCCCCCCCCCCGATGCCTACGACAAGCGCCCCTCTCCTCGACGCCGATGAAGACCCTTCCCTTCCCCAACTAGATCTGCTTGCCCCCCGGCAAACCAGATCTGTCTCCCCTCCTCCCCGAAGAAGACAACCCCCCCTGACACCAACGAAGGCTCCCTCCTCCCCCTACCGAAGTCGATGAAGACAACCCCCCTCCCCCCGCAACGACCCAATCCCATCTCGTCCCTGACGCCCTTGTCCACCCTCCCCCCACTAGTCGCTCACCTAGAAATCGACGACGAGCGCCCCGCCCCTCGAATGCTGTCAACTATAAACAATGTTTGTTTTTTTTAATTTATTAGTCTATACTAGTATGATGTAAGGTGCATTATAATTAATATACACAAATAATATTTTAGTCGTTCAATTACATTTTAACGGTTTAAAAATAAACTCTATCGATAAAATATATAAATAAGACTTTATCACAGTCTTACTCTATATTTTTTTTTTTGGAGTATTTTCACATACCAAATGTTAAATACTCCTAAAAAATAAATATCCTATCCCCAAGAGCCAGAACCCTTTGATTTATTATTTATTTATTTTTCTAGAAACGGAACAGATAATGTGTGAAAAAAAAAAAAAAAAAAAAAAATTCATAAAACCCAATTTACCTCCACTCTCCTCCTCAGCACAAACATCTCAAAGAAGAAGAAGAAGAAGAGGAAGAAATGGCAGCAATCTCATTCTCATCCATTTCTTCACCACCGAATATCGCACTAAAACCCCTCAAAATCCCACAAAAAATCTGCACCCAAATCTTCATCCCAACCCCATTTCACTCCCTCCACAAAAGCCTCACCTTTTCTCACCAATTTCTCTCTCCGACAAAATCACCACCCTCCCACAGACTCTTCGCCGTCGCCGAAGAAACATCGTCGGCCAACACTTCTTACGAGGCCGCCAGAAGACTCTATGTCGGCAACATTCCTCGGACCCTCACCAACGATGAGCTCGCCAAGATTGTCGAGGAACATGGCGCTGTTGAGAAGGCTGAGGTACTTTTTTTTTTTTTTTTTTTCTGACCTTTTCTTTTGTTTTTTCCTCTCTATGTTTTGGTATTCTTTCTGGGTTTTTATTTACTTTTTCCTGAAAATCTTGGGTTGATGAAGATTTTGAAGAGGAGTATGAAGAGTGTGTGTACTTGGTTTTTGAAGTTAAGGAGCCTCAAAATGTTGGGTTGTTTTTGTTTTCTTTTGGTTTTTTTTTTTCCCTCAAGAATATGAATGTCGTAAGAGAAGCACCTAAAATTCTGGTTGATAATTTTCCAAGAAAATGTTTTGGTTGACAATGGACAGGAGGGTCAGTTTTAGTAGAAGTTTTGAGAGAAAAGTACAGAATCTTCCCCTGAGTTAAGTTTAATTTGATGTCCAACCTTGTAATGACAGAGGTAATTATTATCAACTAACTTAGTAGTTAGTATTATAAACTTAGATAAAATGTTAAGTTTATTTTGACAAAATTCTCCTTCACTGCTATTGCTGAAAGGTAATCCTCGGGTCCAATTTTGACCAAATCTCGCACCGGGGAGGTGAAATTTTTAATGAATTAGCAACTTGAAGTGTTACTTTCATATTTCGTAAATGCAAGGTCAGACATTAGCAATTAGTGACATTTCCAGATGGTTTACAGGATTTGGTTTACCGGGGGTGGGATAGGAGCTCGTGCTAAAAGTCTCTGGAAGCTAGTTATTTGAGGCTTACAATTTTGACATGTATCAACCTGGATGAATCTCTTTGCAGAGTCCGAAAGATATGTTCTTTGATTGTTTTCCTTATTATGAGTGAAACTCAAGGACTTTTTTTTCCAAACTGTTTTTGTTGTAGGTTATGTATGACAAGTATTCCGGCAGGAGTCGGCGCTTTGCATTTGTCACGATGAAGACTGTTGAGGATGCAAACACGGCAATTGAGAAGCTTAATGGAACTGTAAGCTTAAACTATCTAATCTGTTTAGAGCCATGCTATTGCTATCTTTTGAAGCTCTGAGTTGTGCATTTCACCGTTTTAAGTTGTATTCATTACCTGCTTCCTGATTGCAGGAGATTGGGGGACGTGAGATCAAGGTAAACATAACAGAGAAGCCTCTGAAAAGCGTCGATTTGTCATTTCTCCAGGCGGAGGAATCTCAATTTGTTGATAGTCCCCACAAGGTTTATGTTGGAAATCTAGCAAAGGCAGTAACTACAGAAACTCTTAAGAACTTTTTCTCCGAGAAGGGAAAAGTTCTTAGTGCGAAGGTCTCGCGGGTTCCAGGGACCTCGAAATCCACTGGGTTTGGGTTCGTTACTTTCTCGTCCGAGGAGGATGTAGATGCTGCTATCTCATCTTTGAACAATTCAGTAAGTTGCTTGCTATTTGTTAGTATCAAGCTTCTGTTTGTTTTCTTGGAGCAGTTCTTATACCTTGTCAATTTCTTTAGAAAATAATGAGTAACCTAGACTGTTGGTGAAACGTAGATTGAAAAAACTAAGTGCCTCTGTGTTATTGTTTTGGAGGCGTCAAACGTTCTTTACAAATAATATGATGCAATTAGTGTGTTTCTTAACTTCTACTTCCACTTTCTCCTTTGCTGTTAAGTATAAGATGAGCAACCCTTTAGTGTCGTTTTCGAGAAGGATTAAAAAATCAGGATATTACTTATCTGTTTTACCTGGAAGTGTTTGAAGCTTCACAGATTGTTGCATATTGTTTTTTCTGACATTTCCAAGACGACATTCCGTTCTCTAAAAAGGGCGTGTTAATGAATGGAAGTTCCTAGAAGAATCAATACTTATTGCCACGTTTTATTCGGCTGCTTCTTTTTTCAAATCGGGAAAAATATTTATGATCTTATTGTCGCAGGGATAGAGTGTGCTTCTGCTTCATAGCTAGCTCTTTAGCAACCAGTTTTTACTTGCATTATTTAGTTTGATTGTCGTTTCATTTTGACTTCTTTGTCTAATCTTTCCTTGTTTACTACAGTTATTGGAAGGACAACGGATTCGCGTAAACAAGGCGTAGTGTTTATCTAGCAGAGCTGTGGACTTTTTGCAGAGTGTTTTACTTGTATCTGTTGTATCCGGGATTAGGGGAAGTTTCTTCGGATGTTGTTAAACACATGCTAAATCTGTTTCTGGATGATTAAAGTAACATTAATGGTTTTGTTGCTTAATTGAGATGATGCATTTGCTCGCGGCAGAAACCAGAAGAATTCTTGGGAACTTCCATGTTCAGGACTTTTTGTTTGTACCGTGAATTTTTTAACGTAAGATCACATCGACATTGCATCAAAACTCGAAGGATATACAAATTTAATTTGTACTTGATTAAGACTCGATAGTTCGAAATTGCACCCCATCGCTCTACTACAGAATTCCACAACACACTTTGACAGTATTGAGGCCGAGGTTTGAAAAACCGGTGCCTCACAATAACCAACTCTTTCCTTCCAAACGAGTATCGAATGGAATTAAGCTTGATCAAGCGTAGTTTCGTTCAACCCGTCCTCGATACTATTGCTGTATGGCTCTATAAGGGACATGATGGCCATGGGATCGACCCCTGGTATTTCCTCGCAACCGAACCACAATTTCTTGGTGAGTCATGCAGCTCTTCATAACCGGTGCCACATATAACATTATTCATATGGTAAAGCTTTGTTCTTGCCCTTGTGGAAGGACCTGCTTTTATAAAATTAAGATAAGATGTTTTCTGATATTTACAATGTTTGTATTTAAAAAGGAAACTAGGGGGTCCGACTCTTTAAGAAAACGTTTCAAGGTTTATTTTTTGGAACATCTAATAGTAGTGTATTTTAACGTCCACATTTTTTACCCTATAACTTTAAGGTAGGAGATTTGAATTGTGCACATTTAGATAAAAAGATGAATTTGTAATTACACTATATTTGTAACTGGAAGTCGTTATTTTTTAGAACTTAAAGCCCTCATAATTTTCAATTCTCATTTGTTTTTGTTTTGGATATTTCCATGTTACGGATTCACTTGACAATTTGATTTTCTTTATTTCGTTCTTATCTGATTATATTATTTTGTCCATAATTGTCGCTAGTTATTGGTCAAGAAAGGAAATAAAGAGTGCTATCTTATTACCAAAGAAAAATTAAAAAAAAAAAGAGTGTTATCTTATCTTTTTACCAAGCAAAGCACAAAAGAAAATAAATAAATAAATAAAAATGAAAAGAAAAGAAAAGAGAGCGAAATCATAACAATCACATAAATCTCTCAAGAAGTAAAGTTTTTCTTTCTTTCCTGATAAGAATACTATTGCCCGTTTTCTTTTTTCTTTTTATTTATTTTTCTACAGAAAAATAACTATCTATAAATTTAATACCTTTTAAACATAATGAAAATTGCAAATTTTTTCTCGCCAAAAAAAAAAATAATAATAATAAAAGTAAAAATCTCATTAGATGCAAAAATTCTAGTCCAAAATCTTTTCTTCTGTTCAAGATATTACATTTGCTTTTATTTTGTCAGAAATTAGAAAATAACAAATGAAACGGTCAGTTTCCTTGTTATTGTTTGTTTATACCTATTTGAATCAAATTTATTTTCCGAGATTAGATAAAACTTCATATTTACCTTCTGATTGGTTTTCTTTCTGGCTTGCGGAGGACTCTTTGTACTTTTACAAAAATAAATAAAATAAATAAATATATTAAATGCAAATAGCTTTTTTGCAGTGGTGCTCCTCTAATTATCACACAATTGCATTTTGCCTCCTAAATTCCAATTTCGGCAATTGTTTTCTTGAACTTGAAAATATATAACAAACTACCCGTACAGATAATAGTGTTCATTTTTCGACGGAAATTGAAGTGTGGCTTGCATATGGGTCACCTAAATGATAATTTTTATCTATTTTAATCTAACTCTGACGGACTTGGAGTCGATACTTAATTGTTATCAAAATTGAAAATTTTGACTTAACTACGTTTTTTTATAGGACTTAACTATGTTTTAAGTATAATTTAGGTTAAAATTTATTAAAAAAGACCTTATGTGCAAGTCATGGGTCACCGTTGAAAAATAGACACCATTATCAATTTAACATTATCATCGATTGAAGGTGTTTTGCTACATATTTTTAAGTTTAAGAGTAAATTATCAGAATTAAAAGTCTATGCTGTATATTACAATTATCCAACAAATTCATTACATATTTTTAAGTTTAGGGGTAAACTATAAAAATTAAAAGTCTATGGTATATATTATAAATATAAAATAAATTCATTACATATTTTTGCTACATATTTTTAAGTTTAGGGTAAATTGTAAGAATTAAGAGCCTATGGTGTATATTAAAATTAACAATAAATTGATTACATATTTTAAAGTTCAGCGGTAAATTGTTAGAATTAAAAGTTTATGGGTGTATATTACAATTATATAACAAATTCAAGGGGCATCAGTGAAAAAATCTAAAAAAGCGAGGGCAAAAGACAAAACAGCAAACAAATGTGGCCACGAACACTCGATGTCTCGGGAAGTTGCCACGTCTTCACTTAAATTGGCGCTTCTTTTCGTTTCCCGCGCCTTCCTCCTTCAATTCCCTCAATTTCCCCTTTCTCTCTCTAACCCTACAATAAAAATCCCTAATCTCTCTCTCTCTCTCTCTATAAATATATCTATATCTATATACTTATAAACAGAATCTCCAGTTGTGTAAATTTATAATCACAGAGAACCCAGTTCTGTTACTGTCCCAGTCCAATTTTCTCTCTCTTTCTCTCTCTAGGTTTGGAGGAAGAAGAAGAAGATGTTTTACTCGCAGACGTTTCTGGCGCGAAAAGGGCCGCTGGGAACGGTCTGGGTGGCGGCGCATATGCAGAGCCGCCTCAAGAAGTCCCACTACACATCCACCGATATTCCCTCCACCGTCGGTCTGTCTTTTTCCCCCTTTTTCTTCCGAGATATATGTGTGTGTGTGTGTGTGTTTTTATGACCTAAAGAAAAGATTTCATCTTGAACTTATTTTTCTGTCAATTTATTTTGTGTCAAAATGTGGCTTAAATTTTGATTCTTTTTATGAAGTAAAGAAAAAGGTTTTAGCTTGAATTTTGAAGTGTTTGTAATCTGGGTATAATGAGCAAAGATTGGATTTTCTTTTGAATGTTAAATTTTTGCATTTTATTGGAGCACTTTTCATTTTGTTGTTGAGTGAAATATCGGTTTTTCAAAATAATTTTTAAACAAAATATGTGTTGCGGATATACAGAACGCATAATGTTTCCGGAGGTGCCGCTAGCACTGAGAATGTCGAGCCACCTTCTGTTGGGTGTCGTTCGAATATACTCGAAGAAAGTCGACATCCTCTACGACGATTGCAATTCTGTTTTGATCCGCTTGAGGAAGGCCTTTGCTTCTGTAGACCTTAATTTGCCGGAGGATGCGAGGCAGGCGCCTGTTCAAGCCATCACTCTGCCGGATACCTTTGATCTTGATGCTATGGATTTGGATGATGACTTGAATCTTGATGGGTAAAATTTTTATTAACCTTCCTTTTCTTTCTTCCCGTGTGTTGATGTGCGTTTTGTTATAAGTTGAATTTGTCCCGCATTACTAAATTTTTGGGCTGTTATGGTATTGTCCGTTATGGTATTTGTATGTGGATTAGACACCCTCTACCCTTGGCTAGCTTTCAGGGATGAATGGCATTGGAGCCATACTTTTGCGGGCGATGTTGGATTTGGACCTTGGCCCATTTTCATGACCCACTACACGTGTGGAGGGTGTTAGAAGTTGAATTTGTCCCATTGATAAATTACTAGGCTATTATGGTGTGTTCATATATGGATTGGGCACCCTCACCTCGAGCTAGTTTTTAGGGGATGATTTCTATCCAACCACATTTATCACCTTTTATTATCTGTGTGACTACAATTCTTTTAATCCTCCCTTTTCGTTTAGGGCTCACAATCATCATCACAGCAGTCAGGAAGACATCACATTAATAGGTATCCAAGTGCATTTCCGTTACCATCTCTGTTGTACTTTGTCTCTTTGTTCTTAAGTTTTCAATTTTAGATTCAGTGACCTAACTTTATTCGACAGATCAAATTCCAATTGGAATGGAGCCTTATGTTTCTATATGTTTCGACGAGGTGAATTTACTTCTGTTGCTTAGCTCATTGATTTTCATCTGCCTATGTTAGTACTTGAACTTCAGGGTACTAACAAAAAGGTTGGTTCCTTTTAGGATATTATGATGGATATCAGACTCCTAACAGAGGTTCCCGATTCGTCTGGAACAGCTTTGGACGAGAAGTATGGTAGTTTACAGATTTTTCATTAGCTTCTTCAAATCTTTATTTGACGAAACCACATTGTCTGACTTTGTTTCTATCGTTTCAGTGCTGCCTCTCCAGCTGCAGTGAACACCAGTGAGGGTGTCCCTAGTCCAAGCAATCAGCTTCGTGAAGAAAATATAAGGCATACCGAAGAAAACACGCTTCCTGATTTCGTTGGACATGAAGTTCTGGATTTTGTTATTCCGGATACTGGTCCAAGTAATGATGCAGAAACGCACGAGTTGAGGAATGGTAATGATAACTCCTCTGAAGATATTCCAGAAGTTGAAGTCATGCGAGATGCTGTCCCTGAAAATTCAGGAAACCCTCCGCTTTCTCCAAATCGTAGTATTGACACTGCAGAGCCACAAACATCTTTAGACCAAACAATGAATGATAAGGAAACCCTTTCTCCAATTATTGAAAATAATTTACCTTCCGGAGGAGATACTCTACCATTCCAGCCAAGTTCAAGACCACAAGCGTCGGCTGCTTCTTTGCAAGAGGGTCTACTGAATGATAATGCACCAGTTTCATTTGGTACGTTCGTTACATTTCATCATTCACATGGCATTGTGCGTGCAATCTGTTCGGGTCATTTGCAACTATTTGTTTTTGCATCTTGAATTTTTCTCTCTCATGTTTCAGCCATTCGATCATCACCGCAAGTTGAAAAGCCAAAAGCAAGACCGAGAAAGAGAAAACAGTTTTATGATGAAGCCCCAGTGTTGACTAATAAGTATGGCTGGTTATATCAGCAAGTTATACTAATGATCTTCTGGTATTCGTAACTTATATGAGGTCGTGATGTCTTTAGGTTTATGAAGAAGGCGCTTGAAGATCCTTGTGAACTAAAGCGCAAACGGAGGAAGATTCCCTACTCTGCTTTGGGCATATGGAAATTGGAGAAGAATTTAAGAAAGGAAAAAGTATTCTTGGAGCCTTCAATAACTGGTGAGTGTTATTAGCATCACTTTCCCTTTAACTGCGTCTCGTCCTATTGAATGAGAAGGACTTTTGGTGTCTTTCGGCAGGGTTATGCTCGGATCTTCGTAATATTTTCGACAAGGATTATATGTCAACTAAAATCCTGTCCTTAAACGAAGCTGCACCCGATTCTGGAGTTGCAAGATCGCCTGCTCTGGAAACTGATGCTTCCCCAGAGGCTGTACCTGTACAATCTCCTGCTCCAGCAACTGAAGCTTTACCAGAGCATGGGGGTCTGCAATTTCAGACCCCTACACATGATTATGCTCAGGAAATTGAACGTCTTATGAATGTTGTAAGCCACGATGAGCCGATTGTCTTACCTGACTTTATTCCCTCGCCTAGAGCGACGCCTCCACTCGGAACAGATGCCATCAGTGTTTCCACAACTCAAAGTTTGAGGTCAACTCCCGTCACAATGGCAGAAACTACTACTGGAACAGGAGTTTTCCCGACGCCAGATTTTCAGGCGTCAACCGGACTATGGGACTCTGAGCTGGAGACACCTGCATTTATGGATGAGCGTACCGATCTGGAAAACACTGGGCTCTCAGATGTTCCTGAGGTGAATTCTGCTGCAGAAGTGGAAGTAAGTTTTCCATTTCTCTTCAATTTAGGCTAGGCAGAGAAAAATTTTAGTCTTCAATACCTGTTGCCATGAAACAAGTTCTTTAGACTAAAAAGTGTGTAATTATCAAGGCTCTTTGTGTCCCCTTGTTTTAATTTTTTAATTTTTAATTTTTTATTGTTTTCTCCTCCATCTCAACTCCAAATACTTACACCACCGCTGTACAGTGCGAAAGGTGTCAATTGAAGCTAAATGATGTTTGATACTTGTTTGCCATTCTTTTGATGCTTTTCAATTTGATGAATAAACCATAACGGATTCTATCCATTAGTAGCATGGATATTTCCCTCTCCAATTGGAAGTTTTGGATGCTCATAATTTAACTAGCTTTATTTTTGTTTTTAGGAACTCTTATTTCTGGAAGCAGATGACAACACGCCAGCAGGTAACTGAGTAATCTTTTCATCTGACTCGTTGTTTCAATATATTTAGATACAGGTTTATTTTCTCATTCTGTTTTCTTACTCCATTGACATGTTATAATGTCTCTTGTGTTAGCAGCATCTCAAGGAACACTCGGAGTCGATTCCTTGTCTGTCAGGACCAGGTTCTACTTCTTTTCAATAATATCTTTTCACAATTCATTGAGAATTTTATGTTGTGTAAAATGTTTCCTAGTCTGTTTTCTGATAACTATCATTTTTTATTTATTTCCGGTTTTCAGGGCTGTGGCTCAATATCTGAAAAAACAGTCTCCGATCACCCCGATTTCGGAGAATTCATCTGAAGATCTCAGTTTGAACAAGCTGCTAAAAGGAAAGACAAGAAAGCTATGCGCTCGCTTGTTCTTTGAGACACTGGTGATTATCTGAGACTCCTTTTAAGTTGTATCTTGTATGGTCTATATTAACTGTTTTTAAACAGAAACGAGTACATCAATGTTTCAAACACATGATGGATCACATTTAATTCACAGTTTATGTACATTTTGCTTCTGTTGTACCAAGAAACTCAACATTTTTGTGCGTCGAAGAAAAAAAAAAAAAAAAGAAAAGAAAAGAGAAAAAGATAAACAATGTTATGGCAAACTTATGGACATGATTATTCACGATTGTTATCAGGTTTTGAAGAGTAATGGTCTGATTGATGTGGTACAAGAAATTCCATATGGCGATATCGCCTTGAAGCTAACTTCAGCACTTTCAAAGGCTCAAATCTGACATAATCCTTCATGTGCAGGTATGGTTCTTAATTCTTTTTCCTTTCGTTTCATTTCGGCCTGTAGTCATTTCTGCATTCACGAATTCGGTGTGCCCTGTTCTTGTTCTAATCACGATTATTGAGTGAATATGATCCTAACCACTTGTAAACCATGGACGGTTTTGATTTTAAACTTACAAAAAATGTCAAGCCATCTTTGTTATATGTTTATAAGTTTTCCAATCCTCCGTTTTGTCCCAAATGTCACCGAAAACACTTTAAATTTTTTGCTTCAGAAAGGGTCTGCATCTGAATTCTTTTCTTTTCTTTGTATATGACAGTTTTGAGGTGAAAGAAGGGAACAAAGGGAAGAAGTTTCAACCGTTTGTACAGAAATGGGAAAAGTGAAATTTTTTTTCGAGTTCATGAGAAAATCGTAGTGGCTCACGTGTAAGTAACAAAGTTTTGTAATCAGCAATCAGTTTAGCGAGTAATTATTTAGTTTCATCTGCTTTTAATTTATAGAATTACAGCTCTTGTTGGAAGGAAAAAAATATAAAAAAAAACTTATTATAGTGTTAATATAATTATAGCATTTTTCTTAGAAAGCTGCTTTTGATTATTATTAGTACGAATCCTTATTTAGCACAAGCCATACATAAAAGTGCCATGAAAACTAAAAACCAACATGTTTGAGAAAGATAGCCTAAAGAACATTCAGAGTATCGGCCATCTTTCAACTTATTTTCCAGCAACTAGCGCATCGATTTTCTTTTCAATGTGGGCTTCATGATCTTCGAGGCGACCAGTAACTGCATCGTTCTCCCAGCGAATGAGTGTTGGAACTCCGGTTAGCTTGAATCTCGAGTCCACTCTCCAGGGATGTGCCGGATTCCTCCATGTTGGTCGGTCTCCGACATAGGCTCTCAAGAGGGCAACATCATCAGAAGTAGCTTCCAGCTTTTTGTAAGTCACGGGCTCAGCTCTAACACAATCTGGAACACAGGAAATGGTGAACATAAACAAGTTCAAGCAACTTTTGGAAACAAAATCTGTCGGATTCGAAATGATCTCCACTCTTCAAGCTTACAAGAAAAAGGAATAATTTCTGTTGGAGCAACTTTCAGTGAACACTAATTCTTATAGACATGAAAAATCCCAGAAATCTGGCCAAAGGATACTTCCTAAAACGACGGTCCAAGCTTGAATATTTTTGTCAAGTTTTTGTTTTTGTTTTTTTTTTGAAATTTTGTCTAAGTTTTTGTTTAGAGTAGCAAATAACGCTATATATATATATATATATATATATATATATATATAAACCAAAACAAAACAAGAAAAAGTAAGATTACTAATCCTCAAGAAGACAAAACCACAAATATATATGTGTGTGTGTATATATGCTAAATAACCTAAAGTCCACAACTGAATCTGAGATAAACAAGTTTATGATAATTCTATCGTGGGTACTTGGGAATTTTCTCACAAAACGCAATAAAATCAACAAAAGGTAAGATTTTTTGTTCCAAAACAAACACTTGCCCAAAAAAATAAATAAATAAATAAAATAAAAATGATGCAACAATACAAAAAACCACAACAGAATCCGAGTCAGACATTCAAATTTCAGCAGAATTCTGTAACGGGTACTTGAAAAGGTGAGACTTTTTGTGCCTAAAGAAAAGCTTCCCAAAAAAAAAAAAAAAAAAAAAAAAAAACCCACACCAGAATCTAAATCAGTTCAAAAGATTTCACAAGAATTCTGTAATGGGTACTTAGTAATTTTCTCATAAACACAACAATACATGTATAGTATATCTAAATGTGTGTGTGTGTGTGTGTGTGTGTGTGTGTGTGTGTGTGTATATATGTATATGTATATAAATAAAAAATACCAGGGCACCAGCTGAGAGAAGTGGCGGGGTCTTTGTCGGCCAAGAAGAGGATGAGATTGGCTCTGTTCTTGGCTGCTTCTGATCTGAATTTCTCAAATACACTGTCGAAGTTAGACACTGTGGCGTCCACCACCTTCACCGGCATCTTTTTTTTTTTTTTTTTTTTTTTTTTTTTTTCGGTTCGACGAGGAAGAAGATAAATTATATGCATATGATGACGAAAATCACACCCACCCACCACTACGATTTTATCGAGGTTCGGGTTTTATTTTATTCCCAAAAATGCCCCTTTCTCTAATAATTTCTTTTGTTTTGGTCCAGGATTAAAAAAAAAAAAAAATTTAGCATTTTAGCACGTGAATATGAAAAAGAATAATAAGCACTAGAAAACTATAATCACAAGATTGGCTCAAATTGGTTTTTCTATGTTTTGGAGTCTTGGTTATGTCCGTATCTATCTTTTTCACATTTTATTATTTTCAAAGAAAAGCAGTCGAAAAATTTTAATTAACTTTTATAAATAGAAAATTTTGAATTACCATTGTTTTAACTACAAAATTTGAGTTAATATTGATTCGAAAAATATATTTTATGTTTTTAATTAACGACCTATCTACGATTTAAGTGTTAATTTTCATAGAAAATTTAACATTGCTTTAAATAAAGGGTAAATTACAACATATTATAAATTTAGGTTGTAAATTATAAAAAAATAAAGTGCAAACTTGAGGACACAGGTGCAATTTAACTTTGGAAAAAAAAAAATTCACGATTTGATTTTTTTTTTTTGAATTTGTGGTTACATAAAAAAAGACATAAATAAAAAACATACGAGGCAATTATGTTTGAATGTCAATCTCAAGTAATTTAGCCTTTTGTTTTTCACTTTTTAATGGTGTTTTTTTTTTTTTCAATTAAAAAGGTTATTGCCTATATCTTTTGGCAACTTTTATTTTATTATATTTTTATTTTCTAGCATGTAAAATTGGTAGAAAGGTTATTGGCTTCATATCATCAACAACTTTTTTTTTTTTTTTTTTCTTTGGTAGCAAAGGATTCACATATCATTAACTTAGGATTGTAAAAATTTGGTCAAACCACAATCTTTTTACTCATACACCAAATGGTCAATCCAACAAGTATTTGATATTATATTCTCCTTGGCCTTTTCACTTAAGGCCTCCCTCCATAAAATCCTAAGAATCTACCTATTTTTCCCCAAAACTTGTAGACTTGTCTAAAACAAACAAACAAATTGTCTAAACAATGATCAAATAGTGAAAATGAAACATGGAAGACTAGCCACAATCAGGCCATCAATCTTTTCATCACCCATTAACCAAAAACCAGACCAAACTTTCCCTGCAATACATGACTATATTTCTCACCCAACTGCTGAAACTTTCTCCTCTTCTTTACAGCACTTCATTAACTCCGATAACCCTTCCCATGGCCAAAAGATCCACACCCATGTTCTCAAATCTGGGTTTAAACCCAATACCAATATCTCCATCAAACTGCTTATATTGCACCTTAAATGCGGCTCTTTGAGGTACGCGCGCCAGGTGTTTGATGAATTGCATCAGAGAACACTCTCCGCTTATAATTATCTTATAGGCGGGTATCTCAAACAAGGACAAGTGGAGGAATCACTTGGTCTGGTTCGTAGGCTGGTTTTTTCCGGGGAAAAGCCTGACGGGTACACCTTCTCGATGATATTGAAAGCTTCTACTCGTGCTGGTTGTGTTCGGTTGCCGTGTAGTTTAGGCAGAGTTGTGCATGCGCAGATAATGAAATCAGATGTTGGGACGGATGATGTGCTTTATACGGCACTTGTGGACTCTTATGTTAAGAATGGGAGGGTTGGTTATGCGAGAAGAGTGTTCGATATGACATTAGAAAGAAGTGTCGTGTGTTCCACTTCGATGATTACGGGCTACATGAACCAATGCTCCTTTGAGGATGCTGAGGAAATATTTAGGAAGACAGTTGAGAAAGATATAGTGGCATTCAACGCAATGATTGAAGGTTATAGCAAATCGTTCGAACATGCTTCGAAATCACTTGACATTTACATTGACATGCAACGTTTGAATTTCCGGCCTAACATTTCCACATTTGCTAGTGTTGTTGGGGCGTGTTCGTTGTTAACGGCGTTTGAAGTTGCTCAGCAGGTCCAAGGTCAACTCATGAAGACTCCATTCTTCACAGACATTAAGATCGGAAGCGCTCTAATAGACATGTACTCGAAATGCGGCAGAATTGAGGATGCACGTAAAATATTCGATGAAATGCCTGAAAAGAATGTGTTTTCATGGACTTCCATGATAGATGGTTATGGGAAGAATGGATATCCATATGAAGCACTAGAGCTCTTTAACATAATGCAAAAGATACGCCACATAGAACCTAATTTTGTTACATTCCTTGGTGCTATTACCGCTTGTGCACATGCCGGACTGGTCAACAAGGGCATGGAGATCTTCGAAAGCATGGAGAGGGACTACTCCCTAAAACCGAGGATGGAGCATTATGCTTGTATCGTCGATCTTTTGGGGCGTGCAGGGCATTTATCTCAAGCTTGGGAGTTTGTGAAGGCAATGCCCGAGAAGCCTAATTCGGACGTGTGGGCTGCTCTTTTGAGCTCATGTAGACTGCATGGCAACTTAGATATGGCAAGTGTAGCTGCCAATGAACTTTTTAAACTGAATTCCAAAGATAGGCCGGGGGCTTTTATGGCGCTGTCCAATACTTTGGCGGGTGCCGGGAAATGGGATAGAGTTAGTGAACTTAGGGATACAATGAAGGCAAGAGGGATATCTAAAGATACTGGAAGCAGTTGGGTTGCTGCTGATTAATGTAGTTGGTAAGAATATTCATTCATTCATTCATTTATTTTTGGTTTTGCAGTAGAAATTTGTATAGCATCATAATTTTTTTTTTTTGAGGTGAAGTGATTTAATTCTTCTGCTTTCTATGTTCAACATTATTTACACAGTAATCCTCTTGTTTTTGGTTCTGAAATAACTGTTTTTAAGTTTCTATACTCGTTTATTCTGCAAATATGCAAATAAATGCATGTCCATCTTTCTGCAGAATGCATTATACATACATATATATATGTGTGTGTGTATACATATTTTACATCCTCTTAGTGCTGCAGATGCAACAAAGTAATGAAATTGGATTGTTATTGAAAAGCATTGAAAGATGACCCTGGATTTCATTGTTGACTTTGTAGTAATTGTGATATTTTCTTCTGTGTCAACACTAGGCGTGTTACTTCATAAGAAAAGCTTGTAGACACCACAATCAACTAAATTTCTCATCTGGGTCACTTTAAGATACAAAATATCCCACATGAAAACATTATAATAAGATGAGTAGTGTGTTTATATAAGTCCTTAGATCCGCTCTCGTGCAAGTCGGTTTTGCAAGAGTGAGTTCTATCTAGTGAGCTCCTAACAGTAATCTTGATGGTCTAGCCATATGACTCGGATGGCTAAAATTGGGAATTGAAATATGGAATGAACAATCTTGAGCTTTGGGTTGACGAATTATTTGAGATTGTCAAACTTGAACCCCGAACTTTCAACTATTTTAAACAAGAATCCAACTCAGATATTTTTTGTAATTGTGATCCAATAGCTAACGGATGTTGATAAAAGGAAATTGCTTACACAAATGCACCCGAAAACTTTTATTGATTGGCAAATTGGATCCTGTACTTTTAATTTTGGAATTTAATATCATGATTGCCATATGTTATCAATCGAGCTACATTTAAAAGATTATAAGATTTAAGATCCTAATTATCAAAATTAATATTTTGGAATTCAACTTGCAAAGGATGAAAATTTAGTGTGCTTGTACACAAATTACTCTTTTAGAGATGTCTTGGAATTTCAGTTGCTCAAAGTCAAAAGGCATGCTTTTCACTCAACCATGAAGCCTTCCAGGGAGGTTAAAGAGCTATTTGTCCAGATTATAATAGAGTACATCTCATGTTTGGTAATACCCAAACTCCCAAAAGCCTAAGTATCGATCTAATTACGGGATTATGTATGCATTCTTGTTTGTGCGAATACTAAATAAAAATAACCAAAAAAAAAAAAAAATTCTAATACGCTTAAAATAATTCAACAATGGAGATTGTTCATCGGTGAGGAATAAAGACTTTAGGTGGCTTATAAGTTTCATGAGTTTTCATCTAGTCACAATTGCTTGGAAGTTGTAATTTAGTGGACTCTACTTGTGGTCGATATATCTTATGAAGTATGTGTGTTCTTGTTTGTGGGGGGAAAAAAAAAAAAAAAGGAGATTGATGCACTAAAATGGGTTAATTATGAATAAATGATGTATTACAATGTCTATTATTGACTATTCATATTGAGTAAAAACCTGCAATTTTTACCCTCCCTTTTTGGAAAAAAAACTTATGATACTGTCATTTTACTCATTAGATCTAATTAAAATAATCTAATTACGGATAAAAGTAGCTCTACTGACGTATCAAATGGTTCAAAATTCAAAATAACACGAAAACAATATTTATTGATAAGATAAAGTACCGTTCCTATCATAAAAAGTCCCACTGCAAGAAGCAACAAAGTAATCTTAGGAAAAGCTGCATACTTCTAGGTGTCATTAAGGCATTGCGACTCTGAAATGTTCTTTGTATGTCGGTAACAAATGTCGTTTCCACCGTACAATTGCTCATGAATGTAATTATTTGTTATTTGTTATTTATTTATTATTTATTTACTTCAAAACCTTTTGATGGAAATAGAGGTCACGCACTTGTTTTGGCCTAACTAGAGAAACCATTGTCATCACCTCTAAATACAACAAATTCTTTGGAAATAAAAATTGCATTTAATTAGGAACGCTATTGGATTACAATTAACAAGCCATGAAATTTCAACTTGGTTTTTACTTTTAAACACTTGGTCCAATTAATATATAGGTGACAATTTTATATTAAATTCAACCCATTTTTCTCTACTTAATAATTAGTGACCACGTTGAGATAAATTATTCAAGGTACGTCCTACTATAAATTAGCTAGGATGATTAGTTTGTTGAATCATATTTACATTAATAATTTGTAACAATCTCCTTGTGGATATATACGTATACCTACATACATATATATATATATATATATATCCAAGAGGGAAGGAAATGGTAACAAAGATATTGCAGATTCTAGTAATTGTAGCAGTCACCATATATCTTGATTTAGGTGATGTAAGTGCCATAGAAGGAACTGCCACATTTTATAATCCGCTTGAAACTGGTAAGTAATTCATTCACATATGTGTGTGTATATGTATACTCTTAGTATATAAATTCGATGTGTATATGTGCATATATGATTGTAATTTATACGGATGTATCTATCATCTTTTCGTTGATAGATGTAATGTTTCAATATTAATTAAGGTGACAATCTTATAAATCTATAGATAAATTGATAAATATGTTATTCTCAATTGGTCTAGCGATTATATATCATCTTTTTTTTTGTTTTCTATATGTTTATTAAACTTTATTTTCATCATCAAACCTTTTATTTTGTTTTTTGGTTATTGACCAAAACTTTTATTTTTATAGGCCTAGCTTGTAAAGAACGTAAAAGTTTTGTTATTGCTGCTGCAAGTGACGCCCTATGGGACACTGTAAAAGCTTGTGGAAGAATATACACCGTCAGATGCATCGGCGATCATCCGCATCTTGCCGGGATGTTGGTCCATGTACTGCTCTTCTTGTGGAAATGGCTGATTATTGCCCAGACTGTAGGGCAACCATGAACGTGTCTGAAGAAGCTTTCCTGTTTCTTACCAATGGAACTACATATCAAGAGATGATCAAGATCGACTATTCTGCATATTAAGAGCCGTGTATACGAATATTGCAGCTTATGCACGAAGATGAATTTGTGATTTATGTACTTTCTCGCTTCGTTTTGTAATGTATGAATGATAATGAGATAAGTGGATTATTTCTTAAATGAAAAGAGAAGATAACTGATATCAAAGCTAACTTCGTCCCTAGACCATAAAGCTAACTTCGTCCCTAGACCATATTAACGTCCCTCTAGGAAGCAAATCCGGCACCAAATCCCTAATTACTAAATTTGTTTCTAAATATAAAAATAGAGAAGTAAATACAAGCATGAATTTAGTCAAGGCAGCAGATATTCTCAAAAAGAATATTGAAACGAAACAATAAGGACAAAAAAAAAAAAAAAAAAAAAAAATCGAATCGGAGAAAATGGATCTACTCGCATATAAAAGAAAGAGAAGTCCTATTAAAACCCTTAACCATAGAAAATTCCTCAGAATTAAAATCTGAAAAAGTGAAAAAGAGTGCATGATTCAAACCGGTCTTCACTACAATCATCTCTTAGGCAGAGAAATAAATATGATGTGGTAGTAACATTGATTTGTCCAAAGACAATGTTACTTTTTCCAAAACTGCATTTTTTTTTTAAAGAAATTTGTATGTATGCAAATTAATTAGAGACCTTTAGTTCTTTGTGATGTTTCCAGTTTTTCGAAACTCTGGACGTGCCGAAATGCCAAGCGTTTTAATAGAACAGAACTTTATTCACATACGTTTGGCTGATATTAGGGAGAAAAATTATATGAAAAAGGTTTAGATTATGATCTTAAGAATTGAGCAAATTTTCTAATAAAAGACTCCTTTGGTAGTGCTTTTGTTTTTTATCAGTAGAAAAAAAAAAAAAGAGAGTAAGAACTAAAACTTTTTAGTAAGTGCTACTGTTTCTGAATAAAATTTGTTCATCATTAATGGGTGGTGGGTGAGAAAAGGTTGGTGCTTTAGAACTTTGATTTCTCGTTTCATAATCCCTTTTATAATCTTCTTCTTTTTCTTTCTCTCTCTCTTTTTTTCTTTGTCTTTCTAAATATATCGCGATATTGGAACTATATGTTTTTGAAAGAGTTTAATCAGTCAAAATGGTTTTTTAGTTTTCTTTAAAAGCAACAAAAATAATATAATGAAGTTAATAAATGTCTTATTAAAGCTCTATTTTAAATTTCAACGCTTATTCAAAAGAGCTTGTTTAAGAAATCACGTTTTGTGATTTTAATTGAAAGGACTTCTGAGATATCATTCAAATAGTTCCAATAGCAATGTTTGGACCTAAAAATAAGTCAAAAGTAGCTCTTAAAAACCTCTATCAAACGCACATTTGATACTAGCTATTCAAATCAAAACCATGACTACTAGATTGGCGTAAAATGAATATATTATTTTTGTAATTTTCTTCGGCAACGAAAGGGTAAACAAGCTCGAGATTAATTGGCTCCAGATTACTGCTCCACATTAATTCACAGGGATTTGTTGGGTCTCCCGGGTTATGGATTCTATACTTAGCTGACTTCGATAAGTAAATATGTACTATTTTTTTCGTTATGGTCTTTTTCTTATTGACTTATATAAGATTTTTTAACGAAGCATATTTCGAGGCTACTTCTAAAAAAAAAGAGTTACCATTCAATTCTATTGAACCATGCTTTCCGCCTTTTCTTTGGGGATGCTTTACGCTGATTTAGCCTAGTTTAGTTTCTTTTAGTTGTTTTGAACCACTTTATATTTTTGTTTTTTATTAATAAATTTTAGTTGAATAGGAAAGAGAGAAAATGCTAAAAGAACATTGGTAGCCGGGATGTCTTGATGCATCTATTAATTTTTATTTCCACAATTCATTAAAAAAGGTAAACAAAAGTAAGTAAAGATAAAATTAAAATATTCAATTATGTTTTATTTCTTATAGTAAAAGTAATATAATCAATATGGATCCGTACTAGATATTATCATCTTTCCTTCTCATCATTTCTATAAAAAAGGGATCCATATTCTTTTTACAAACAACATTTCACTCATGCATAAAATAAAAGAGCATAGTGGTCTATATGCAAGTACACAAATTCAGAAATCCAATTAAATCTCATGCCAAATTTGCTAAACTATGTTTTTCTTTATAAAAAAAAAAAAAAAAAAAAAAAAAAAACAGAGATACCACCATCTATAATTGTTCCCTCTCACCGTTTATATAATAATATAATATGTATGTATATATATATATATATATATATGCATATGTATATGTAAATATATGTTTTTCTTCTCTTCACATAAATGGCATCCTTCCCGGAGGCCCGGGATGGATAACATTTTTAACACAGACTATACCAACAACACCACAACAACTTACTTATTATGGGATTTTCCACCATCATGCCTGGCCAAAATCTCATCATAATACGTTGAAAAAATGGTTCACTCCTTGACAACACAGCTTTAATGGGTTTAGGCACTTTGAGGTGTTGAAGAACTTTTGCGACGACGCGTTCCCTCAACGGCAACGGACGATTTATGACACAGATTTCCTTTGATGGTCCCGGTTCGCAGATTTCGGTTTTATCAAAGGGAAAGAGAAAGAGTGAGGAAACAAGCTGTGGAATATTGTTTTGTGATGAAATTGCCTTAGAAGAAAATGGAGAAGGAGAGGGAGATGACTTGGTATTAGCTTGGACATGAAATAGTAATACAAATATTTGAATGATATTAAAGAACAAAACATTTGACATTCCTAGAAATCTCCCATGATATCACTTAAATTCTCTCAACAAATTTTTCTTTGGCTTAAGTTTCAACTTTATTTGGCTCAACCATTTTTATAGGGATTCTGGCAACACAAAAAAAAAAAAAAAAGAAAAAAAAAAAAGGAGAGTATATTTAATGGGATTTAATTTGTTGTTTCACAATGTGGAATTTAATTAAACCCAGAAGCTATTTCTTAAAAATTACGGTGGCTAAACTATATTTACGGTGGCAAAGTCAATGACTCTCAGTTAGTATCATGAGTTCTTTTCAATTCTTTATTTTTCATCTTGTTACATACCAAAATTTTTCTTTTGATTCTTTGTTTACAAATTACCACTTGGGTATTACAGTTACTATATCAAGTTTGAAATGGTTTTTTTTAGTGAAGATTTTGTTTTTTATTTTTATTTTTAGGAAAAGTAATTTTTCTACTAATCTGAAAAGGTTTATTTCATTATAAAGATAATGTAAATTATGTTTTAGAGTTGTTTTAAGACCTACACGTTTATAGTTTTCTTGTTTACTTTCCTAAGAGTTATCTGAGAGTCATGAAAGAGCAATTTGAAAATGGAAAAACTACACAATATTATTACTCCCTTAAACTATAGGGATTTTATTTATTTCAATTAGATCTCCAGCAAGATTCTAAATTGAACAACCCTAGAGAATTTTGGAAAAACGCAAAAGTAATCCTTCCTTTGGTGGCCCTCCTAGATGTCTACTTTGGACGAAAGAAAGGGAAAATGGTGTCAGAAGTTGAATTTTTCACACATTGTCGTTATGGGTACCCTTTCCCTCTTGAATTTCCTTTGGTTTGTTTTTTTTAATTTTTTTTATACACAATTAGCTTTTGTGGTTCAATTATACCAAAATCCATTTATCATGATATCAAGGCTATAATTTTGAAGGTGGTGATCATGAGATATGGATACCAACTCACCATCCATTTACATGACACACTACGTGTGAGAGAGAGTTTTATAAGTTGAATTCATCTCACATCGTTAGATATTAATTTGTTACGATGTTAATATTTAATTTTTAGAATGGGTTTTAATCAAATCCTTTATCATAAGAAATGAGACAAATAAATTTTTTTTAAAGAAAATAATCATGATTTAACAACTTGCATGCACTATAAAAGTTATGTTAACAATATCCAAAAATTATGTAAAAGATTATTAGCTGCGGGCACTTTTTGACCAATTAATCTCTTTTGAAGTTGAAGTAGGTTTCACGATTATAGTTGGCTCCTCTCACTACTCAATTTGATCATATTCAAAAGTGGAGGCGCACAAGTTGTATATTAAAAATAAGTTTGTTACAAATCCGGCAATGGTATTAAAATTCAAGTTGCTTATAAAGAATGGTTTTATTAACAATCGTTCTATTATTATTATTTTATTAACTAATCTAATGAGAAAATTTGTAAATGTTTTAAAATTCAGATAGAATGAATGTTACAAATTAAAGTTCATGATCATTTTAGAACAAGATACAAAATTTGAGAGGCAAACATGAAATTTATCCAAAAAAATAATACATGCAAATACAGTTTTACCCTTACTAATCCGTTTCTACATCGTTATCCCTAACCCACGTTTTTTGGGGAAAAAAAAAAAGGAAGTAATATCTCCAATAATAATAGACACGTTGATTATGAGACTCTTAAAGAATTGATGACAATCCAAAAGGAAATATTTTGTAATTTTAAAAAATCAAAATTAAACATTATATTTTACTTAAATCTAGAGAGGAGTTGATAATCTGATCAGTGCGCACTAGATAAATAAATGCAATTTTCTAAAATTAATGGATATTTAAATTATTTAAAGACGTATCAATATAACAAGACAATTCATATAAGACAAAAGTTATGGTGTTAAAAGTTGGGATTAAAATTGGTATATTAGTATTTTTTTTTTTAAACTTCATTAGTGCTAGAAAGACCAATTATAATATCAAATTTTGAATACTAACTCATATGACAGTGAGTTTGTCATATATTATTTTAAATTTAATTGATGTGAGGCCTGTATTATTTTTTACATAGTGAATAATAGTACTGCCTATAAATAGCAAGTGCTATAGATTTGTGATTGGCATATACATAAAAAGTGCACCAATTCCTACCCTAGAGCTCCTTCTTATTCTCCATATCCCTTAGTTTACACAGGTCATCTCCATGGCTGCCTCTTTAGTGTTCACTGTAAGAAGGCGCGAACCGGAACTGCTTGCACCGGCTAATCCCACGCCGCGCGAGCTCAAACACTTTCCGACATCGACGACCAAGGAAGTCTCCGGTTCCAAATCCCGGTTGTACAATTTACAAATACAATCCTTCCATGAATGGGAGGGACCCTGTGAGAGTCATTAGAGAGGCACTTGCAAAAACACTTGTGTTTTACTACCCTTTAGCTGGTAGGCTAAGGGAAGGACCCGCCGGGAAACTCTCCGTCGATTGTACCGGAGAAGGTGTCTTGTTCATTGAGGCCGACGCCGACGTGACGCTGGAGCAGTTTGGAGAGGATCTTCAACCTCCATTCCCTTGCTTTGAGCAGCTTCTTTATGACGTCCCTGGATCTGGAGGAATCATTGATTCCCCATTGTTGCTTATTCAGGTACATACATAGGACTTCTATGTTACATATGTATTAATTAATTACGAGGTGTCAATTTATCTGGGATATGCTAAGTTTCTCTTATTTTATTTTTTCTGTTTCTGTCTATTGAATAAGGAAACTTACATAGATAGACCAAACTATTAGATTTCTTTAGAAAATATTTTGGATCTTTCTGATTTATACCGGGATACTTTAGATCTGTTCTCTATGGCACACATTTTTATGCTATCAATATTTAATTTAAACTCTCTGAACTGATAGAAAACACCCTAACAAAAAGAAAAGTTAAAAAAATTAAGATTAAAAGACACAAAAACAATATGAAATGGTATATCTACATGTTTTCTTTTTTCTTCTCCTTTTTTTTTTTTTTTTTTTGGTTTTTTTTTGGTTTTTTTTCTTTTAATTTTTTTCCTTTAAGGGTATTTTCGTCATTGTAAACATTGATTGTCGATTTTTTTTTTTTGGGTATGAATTGGATACAAACACTTAAAATAGATCATGATATATATCTTTGATGAGGTTCACTATGAACTATATAGTTACTGAACAAAATTTTATGTGACATCTATTAAACACCATCTATTGAACACCATCATATTTGTTTTTGTATATTTATCTCTTCATTGCTTCTTTGTCAACGTTATAATTTGTAGACTCCCGAGGAATATTGTTATAATATTATAGTTCAATCAATATGTAGAAATCTAGTTTGCAAATTGTGCAAATTGGAAGCAATTAGTACCCGAATAAAATATTTTACCTCCTGCAGAGACCAATAATATATATTGGTTTGGAAACTATTCCGTATTCTTTGTTTCTATTTATTTTCCTCTAATGAACATTTAATTAATCAAGTGTTCGAGCAGTTTGAGATAATGACTTGTTCAAATGGATGTTCAACTAAAAATTCAATACTATAATGAAATTCAGATTTATATGTTTAGTAGATTTATTCCTTATTTGCAAAGCTAACAACAAAAATTGTTACCAAGGACATAAACAAAATTTAGACTATGCACATAATATTCATTTTGCTTTATTTACAAGTTTATTCTTTTTCAATCGTACTAAGTATATAACAAAAATGACAATAAAAGTAAATGTAGGTACGTAATCTACTGATCAGTTATATAATTCTAATCATGTCCTTTGGTAACTTGGCAGGTGACTCGCCTCAAGTGTGGTGGCTTCATATTCACTAACCGTGTCAACCACACGATGTGCGACGCAGCAGGGCTCATCCAATTCATTACGGCCGTTGCTGAAATAGCACGCAGCGCGTGCGCTCCCTCCGTTCCACCGGTGTGGCGAAGGGAGCTCCTCAACGCCCGAAACCCACCACGCATAACATGCACTCACCACAAGTTCGAGTTGAGTACCAATGAAGCAAACACCAAGGATATCACCAACCCAACCTTCACCACACTCTCCCTCGAGGCGCACCGCTCTTTCTTCTTTGGGCCCGCGGAGGTCTCTGCCCTACAAAGAATGGTCCCGGATCCCCAGCAAGAAGGGTATTCCACCTTCGACCTACTCACCGCCTTCTTGTGGCGCTGCCGCACCATCGCACTACACCTAAACCCAGAGGCGGAGGTGCGTGTAATTATGAATGTGAACATTCGATCAAAGTTCAAGCCTCCATTGCCCACGGGCTACTATGGGAATGCGTTTGCATACACCACTGCACAGTCCACGGCCGGCATGCAGTAACCCACTAGAATACGCATTAGGGTTGGTGAAGAGGGCCAAGGGGAATGTCACGGAGGAGTACATGAGGTCGCTGGCAGATCTCCTTGTCATCAAAGGACGGCCGGGATTTCCCCTGGATCGGATCTATGGCATTTCGGATCTACGGCATGCCGGGTTTGGAGAGGTGGACTTCGGGTGGGGTAAACCAGCTTATGGTGGCGTGGCGGGGTCAATCCCTAGCATGGCAAGCTTTCTCGTACCGTTCAAGAGTAATGTTAGAGGCGAGAAAGGGATTGTTGTGCCAGTTTGCTTACCAATCCATGCTATGGAAAGATTTTCCAAGGAGTTGGAGAGCGTGTTGAATTTAAGTGACATCAAAAGTGTCCAAAAGTACAACTCCACTATTAAGTCTGCGCTCTAGACTATTGTCTAATTAAAGTTTGGTTTGACAGTTTTAATTGAAAATTGTGTTTGTAGTTGCTGTTATTTTTACCATTACGTCTGTACCCAATAATTAATTCTCGTTGATCACATCTTAAAGTATAATCAAATCAATAATAATAAGTTCTGTTTGAAGAGACTCACATACATAATGTCTCGAAAACAATATCTGAAGATATCGTACCAAACATATATTTACGAGTCCCACAATTGTTTTAGGGTTTTTTTTTAATTTTTTATGTTTAAGGCTGTTTTGTGTTTCCCCTTACTTTAATTTTTTTTAAACAGTACTGAGTGAGGGGTTTCAGAGAAGGATGCGTTTTTCAAACGGATTCCAACCTATTTGAGATCTTGGAAATCGTGGTATCATTTTCTCTCTTACTTTATTAAAAATATATATATTTGTGTCTCATTTTACTTCGCGATAAATTATGAGTCACCCTGAAGATAATGCTCTAGAGGTACCAAAGTACAATGTTATCCTTCTAGATTTGGAATCGCCTTCGTCAGGGATAAATCACATTTCATTGAGAAGAAATTCCAATCAAATAAAGAGAGTAGAATGGACTAAATTTTATGTACCGGAAGACTGGCAAAAGAAAACTTTTAGATATAGTACTTATCTAGATTTGACCGTTATATATTTTTAGATAAAAATAATACACCAAACATACCCTGTATATTTCAACCACCAATTACATATATATATATATATATTTAAATATAGTACTTATCTAGATTTGACCGCTATATATAAAACCATCGTTGAGGAAAAATATAAGTACGTACATAATTATCAAAATCTAACAATAATTTTATATATAATTTTATCGTATATAACATGTAAATCTTCACACTTTAAATTTAAAATAAATAAATAAATTAAGAATTACTGATCAAAGAAAAATAATAATTATTTAACGAGTTGCATTGTATGTAAAATAAGACAAAAAACTAAAAAGTTATCTATTGCAGGCATCTACTTTTTGACTTATTCAACTCGTTTGAGGAGTTAGTACGTGCTTTCATATCATCATCATCATCATCATCATCATCTTGGGAGGCTGAATTAGCTTTCACATTTGGAATTGTTCATGCATGTACAAGTTGAATAATATCAATTCGTTTTATTAAGATTCCATATCTCAATATATAAATATATATATATATACTTCCCACGTGGACGTATTAACAACCAACTAATTGTCCTTCTTCCATGTCCTCTTTGTAGTAAGAAAAAACAACCAAGCAAAATAAATAATAGATAAGTAAATAAATAAATAAATAAGTCTTAGCTAGGAAATTCAGTCAAAACGGTCATAAAAGCAAATTAGCAACCGTACCAACCTAGCAAGTAATTAAAACTAAGGTAAATTGTTAGGTTAGCAACCGTACCAACCTAGTAAGTAATTAAAACTAAGATAAATTGTTAGGTTGATCTATAAATTTTTAGTCTTATGTAATTTTGGTTTTTGATTTTTTTATATGGCTAAAATGACCATAAGCTATTAAAAAATAATAGTTGTTTTCGTTAATTTTTAGATGCAATTTGTTGGTTAATTAACATCTATTTTTGACCAAGTTAATGACAGATTCCATTAAAAAAATTAACGGAAATATACTTTAATCATTTACGGATATTCCATGAAAAAATATCAAGGACTAAAGTTATATAAGATTAAAAGTTTAATGACTAAATGTGTAATTTACTGGTAAAATTAAAACTAAAACAATGATAAGAAGTGAGAAGTTCTTTATGATAATCAGGAAAGGAAAGTTATAAAATGCCGTACGAGAGTTCAAATAATTAAAACGAATTTAATGTTGAACCTTTTTATCTTCTCGTGGATTATCCCTTCAGGTTACCAGTTCAATTAAAATCTCTCTGGATCTAATATATAAAAACAAATATTACTAGATATTTTTTAAGAAAGAGATTTACAATATGAACAGATATTTTTATAAGATTGAGCAGTGATATTTTACTTAAACAATAAGCAACTATTTTAATTAATTTAAAGAGGGAATCATGACATAATTAAGCAAGATATATCCTTAATTAACTTGACAACGTGAATACCAAGTGCTATAAATACATGTTATTATGACACTAAATAAACAATTACATACGTACTCAAATGACGTGCCCTAAAATTCCTCAAATCTTCATCCCATTGTTTACATAGTTCATTGCCATGGCTGCACCAGCCCTAGCCACTTTAGTGTTCACGGTGACAAGGCGCGAACTGGAACTCGTTCCACCAGCTAAGCCCACGCCACGCGAGCTCAAACAACTTTCCGACATCGACGACCAAGAAAGTCTCCGGTTCCAAATCCCGGTTGTACACTTTTACAAAAGAAATCCTTCCGTCAAAGGGAGGGACCCGGTTAGAGTCATTAGAGAGCCACTTGCAATAGCAATTGTGTTTTACTATCCTTTTGCCGGTAGACTAAGGGAAGGACAAGCCGGGAAACTTTCCGTCGATTGTACCGGAGAAGGCGTCTTGTTCATTGAGGCTGACGCAGACGTGACCTTTGGGCAGTTTGGGTAGGATCTTCAACCTCCTTTCCCTTACTTTGAGCACTTTCTTTACGATGTCCCTAGATCTGGAGGGATCATTGAGTCCCCATTGTTGCTTATTCACGTATGTACCTAGGGCTTATATATTCTATCCCATATATTACGTGTATAAATATATATATACACACTTTGCCTTCATCATTGAGTCCCCATTGTTGCTTATTCAGGTATGTACCTAGGGCTTATATGTTTCTATCCCATATATTACGTGTGTGTATATATATGTAACGACCCGCCTAGCACAGGCCGTTACCATACATACATGCATACATAACGTACTTATTTACTTAGCGTAATTAGCGAAATTTTTTTTTTTTTTTACAAGCGTACTAACATATAGGGAATAAATACGCGAAGATGTTTATCGAGCATATAAACAATAAGTAAGGAACGATGTTCTAACGTTAATAAAATATTCATAAAACAAAACGCGTAGCGGTCAACATTCCCACATTTCACAGTCGCTCCGCCACGCTCCTCCATCTTGCATCATTGGTTGCCCATAGGTTGCTTACCTACAGCATAGACGTAAGACGTGAGCTTTCACTCAGCAAGTACAACATAATTATCTGCGACACAACTAACATAACCTAACATTTCATAATCGTGTCCTAGCATAACATACTTTATCATGCATGAGCCATTTATGCTTCATTATGCTTTCTTATACTTTCGTAACATAATTCTCATCTTAACCTAACTTATCTTGCTTATGGGCCCCTTACATAAGTGACCGTACCGGGCGCGCAACTATGGAGTGGTTGGGACGGCCAGTCCATTTCCAACTTAATCCACAGTCCAACCCACCTTGGACGGGTCGGTACGTCACAGGCAAGCTCGCTTGCCATCTTACTTGGTCTTGTTCTTATTTTAGAATTAGTGAACATGCCTCATGATGTCACATAATCATACTTTGTAATCATCTTAATATAATCATGCTTTAAAGTTGGCATATCATAATATGTATCAAACCATAAACTTAGCATACCATAAATTAACAAACATCATATCCTAGCATCACATGTTTCTAGCATATATTACACATCAAACATACTTGGGTAAGTATCACAACAAAGCCTATGCTGTAGGCGGAGTTGTACTTACCTGGATTGCTATGTCCAAAATATGTATGTTCCCACTTAGGATGCCAGTGCAGGTTGACTCCTGCTTCATTGAAGGACATAGGTAAGAAGCCTTGATCATTATAGGATGTTGGTAACCTAACCAACATTCGCGCATAATCCTAGTTATATGTCCCCTTCATATCATATAATAGCTTATTGGGTTACTACAAGTAAACCTAGTGGTTAATATTACCCTCCTTAGATCATACTTATTAGGTTACATCGGGTAACCTTGGGCTTTGGACCCAGTCCTATAATTCGGTTATTCTACTTGATTATTGTTGATTATCCTTTAGACTACCCAACTTTTAAGAAAATTTAGGTTTATAGTTCAGTTTGTTTTCTTTTATAAAAACTTGGTGTTTTACCACCCCTTTTCACAAAAACCCTTTTTATTTAACTTGTAAAAACTTGGGTTTCTTAGAAAGGTATTTGAAAGAGCTATGAAATATAGGAACTGCCTTTGGAACAGTCCCCATAGTCAAATTATCAGTTTTTGAGCAAAATACCATTTTCCTGCATTGTTTTCAGAAAATCCTGTACAAGAATTTACTGTTTCCTGCACAGTTAGAAGCCCTATTTTACTTTAAAATCCATACTTAATTTGAAAAAGTTATCTTCATGAAAGTTTTAGATCTCAAAAAATCCTAGAACTTTCATGTTTTACGAAAAACCCAGTTCGGCCTCTAACCTCTTCGTATTCTCCCTTGAAACTCGACTGGCCGTGTATAAAGTCTGGGCACGTCAGTCTCAGGTTTTCATGAAAACGGAGGCCATTGGAGCCTCATTTTGGAAAACTGTCCACTTTGCCCCCTAGGAAAAATTGTTTTGAACAACTCTCATTTTTTAAGTTTTCTCAAATTGGGCCTCTAAAGGCCTCAAAACCAGCTCTCAAGAAAACTGGGCAATGCTCACCCGAATCTGGCAGTTTTCTTGTTTTAGGTTCATTTTACGTCCTATTTGCGTAATCTACCTCAACCGAACATGCGGGAGCCTAAAATTCAAACATGCAACGTTTTTCTATCTTAAGGTTTCTTTAAACCCAATTTCCATCAACTCCATGCAAACCCTAATTGACTTTGGATCAACCAAAGTTTGCATGGTTCTAATACTCCAATCAATTTCTAGCAACCTAACATACCATATCCATCCACATACTAGAGCTTACTTAGGGACATACAACAAATTGAGTATTTAGCATGCAAAATCACAAGAACTAAAGCAAGCATGCAAATCAAAATCAAACCACCCTTAATTCTAGATCAAGCACAAACTCTAAATCCTAAACTTGGGCACAAAATAAAATTGAGCTTAAGCTCTTACAAATTCAACTTGAAATACACTTAAATTTCAAATTGAATGCTCAAAGGAAAGAGTTTGGGGTTTAGGGATGATTACCTTGATTAACCCCAAAATTTTAGGGTTAGGGTTTGGCTTTCAAAATTTCCTCCCTCCTTGGCTCCACCAACCGGTTTCCTCCTCCAAAATTTGCAACCAAAGTTTGAGTTGATTTCTTGTTCTTGCTCACCCTAGGATTTTCGGATTTTTGAGAGAGAAATTGGCAAGAATTTGGCTACTTTTTCCCCAATTTTTGAAGCCAAAAACCACCCCCTCCCCCCCCCCCCCCCCCCCCCCCCCCGGGCTATTTATAGTGAAATTTTGGACCCTTTTGCAAATATTTTTAGCTCACCATTTGCTTACAAGTCCTTGGAGAAAAACTAATTCTATTTTGACCCCAAAAGGACCGGCCACCTCATCCCCTAGAATGATCCAAGATTTTCCAATTTTTGCTTAATTCCAATAATGATGTCATAAATGGGAGCTTTGGTGATGCAAGCAAAAATTAAGGCTTGTTTGCCTTTTTTTTCTTAAAAGCGGTCCACTTTAATGCCAACAAAGATATTTCTAGTACTGTGCTCACTTATACACAATACTGTTATGCTCCAATGCAGTCCAAAATTTATCTATGTAAAAATGGACTGTACGAAAAAATTTTCTTTTTGCTTAAAACTTTTTGGCCCAATAAATTCTAATTAATGTGCTTGATTTTTCTATGGTGATTTTAATCCTCATTTATATTATCTTGTCCGTAATTACGGCTTTTGCAGTGTATTTTTCATACTGCTCATCATACATTTGCATGGTCAAATCTTTGACCATTTTTAGTCAACCTTGACTTTCTTGGTCAAACTTTGACCAACATAAAATCATGGATTTTCTTCCCCTTTTTCACCCAAAAAGGCTATTTGCTTCACTAAGCAATTCATTATTGAGTCTTATAAGGTCATAAGAGCTCATAAAATTAATAAAAATCCTAATCAGGATTATGCATAAATATCTTCATGGTTCAACTTGAAATTCTCTACAAGAAATCGTAACATTGTAAAAAATTCAGTTATTACAATATATATATATATATATATGTATATATATACTTTGTCTTCTCTGGAGGGATCATTGAGTCCCCATTGTAGCTTATTCAGAAATGTACCTAGGGCTCATATATTATATCCCATATATTACGTACACACACACACACTCACTTTGTCTTCTCTTATGTGTGTATATATTCTTAGGGCCTGTTTGGTGCACAAGTTGAGTTTGAGTTGAGTTGAAATTTGTAAGTTTGAATAGTGATTTTTGTTGACTTTTTCAGAAAAGACAAAAAACTTTTGGGGAAAAGACAAAAAACATGATAAAAAAGTACAGTATAGTTTAAACTAAACTTACCAACCAAACATGCCCTAAATTTTGTACTTTTTTTCTCCTTATTGTTAGTATTTTTTCTCCTTAGTACTGTTAGTCTTTGTTAATCTCTTAATTATCATATATTTACTTCTCTCAGTCAGACGATGAATGTTTATTCACTTAGTTTAATTAATATTAATGTTTCATTACTTTTATTTCTAAATTACTGTTTTTTTCCCCTAACGAAAGTAAAGGTCATCAACGTATATCTGGTTACCCCAATAATCTTTCATGCAGATACTAGATACTATTTCATTTGTTATCCGCACAAATTTTCCACTTAAATACTCACCTACTTTGTTTTACACTGTTTTTTGTTTTGTTTTGTTTTTTTCTTTTCGTTTTTTTTTAAATTCTTGTCTCCTACAATTTTTCATGATTTATGAGATGGAATCGCGGACGTGAACATATTTCTAATTATCCATGCGTGAAACTTTATTTGCTCATATTTTGCATCAATACTCCATGAATATTTTACTATTTCTAGTTGAACTCTCAATTTTATTTTTTGACATGTAACAACTTAAATCTTACAATCTTTTGCAATTTGGTCGAATGGACAAACGAACGTCAATTAAAGAGTGACAGTTAAAGGCATACGCAACTGTCAAATTAAGATAAATAGGGTACAAATTGCAAATGAACGAAAAGTTTTGTGTGCCGCACTGGCACTGCCTGCCTGCTGGTGGCCCGTTCGCAAAAGATTCTTTAATTCGTTAATTTAATAACCCTTTAGCTTAATTAAGTGCAAGTTGATTAATTATTCAAGTCACACTAATGTTGTAACGACAACAATATTATTAAAAGTTAATATAATAGGTTAAGAGATCTAAAAATATTTTTTCATTGTGCTTTTGGACATGCGGTAGGTGACTCGTCTCAAGTGTGCCGGCTTCATATTCGCTTTCCACCACAACCACACCGTATGTGATGCAACCGGGATCGTCCAATTCATGACCGCCATCACTGAAATGGCACACGATGCTTGCGTCCCCTCCATCCCACCGGTGTGGCAAAGGCATCTCCTCAACGCCCGAAACCCTCCACGCATAACGTGCACTCACCACGAGTATTAGTTTAGCACCGATGAAGCAGTGGCTACCAGGGCAGCTGCGGCATTCCCCCTAGAAAAGCCGGCACATCGCTCTTTGTTCTTTGGGCCTGCCAAAGTTTCTGCCGTTCGGAGAATGGTTCCAATTCACCAACAAGAGCGGTATTTCCTCCTTCGAACTACTCGCCGCCTTCCTGTGCGCTGCCGCACCATCGCACTGCGCCTAAACCCAGAGGAAGGGGTGCACGTGGTGGTGAATGTAAACAAGCGATCCAAGTTCAAGCCTCTGTTGCCGAGAGGGTACTATGGGAATGCAATAGCCTTCGCCACCGCACGCACAACAGCCGGCAAGCTTTGCAGTAACCCACTAGGTTACGCTATAGGGTTGGTGAAGAGGGCGAAGGGGAATGTCACAGAGGAGTACATGAGATCGCTGGCGGATCTCATTAATTCTCGTGACTCAGTCTTATGTCGTGTCAGATCTAAGGCATGCCGGGTTCGGAGGGGTGGAATTTGGGTGGGGTAAGCCGGTCTATAGTGGGGTGGCAGGGGCAATCCCCAGCGAGACAGGATTTTTTGTGAAGAGCAATATTAGAGGCGAGGAAGAGATTGTTGTGCCGGTTTGCTTACCTACCCTTGCTATGGAAAGATTTTCTAAGGAATTGGAGAGTGTTTAATTTGAGTGACATCAAAACTGTCCAGGATCAGAAATCCACTATTTATAAGTCTGCACTCTAAATTGTTGTTCGACTAGAGTCTGGTTTGACACATCTTGGATATTGCACCCAATATTTATGAGTCATTCTCATTCATGGTAAAATGGGAGTTACAGTATTGTTTAGATCGTCATCAATTTATATATCAATATTAATGTTATATTTTTCATTAAAAAAAATTAGAAATGAAATTATCCTAATTTATGTATCAATATGTGTAATGATTTTTTTTTAAAACTTTTTGTACTCATTGTTATTATGATTTAAAACTCGTAATTACATAATTTGAAAATAAAAGTGTAATAACGACTAGATTAAAATATCTAAGATATCATCAATAGAAATCGAATTTTGTATTTGACATTAATTATATCTAGTAGTAAATTTGCCACCAAATTTATTAAATGACAGATTTGACACAAAAATAACACTTTATTAAAGAGCATCTAAAAAAACCAAACTATCAAAATTTATCATTGACATATCAATTTACTACTTTATTAGAGATGTTCTTATAAGTACTAAAGTGCAATATCCCATTTAAATTCGAATAACCAAGGCACTAATTAAGAGAACTCGTCGTCAACAAATTGTCACATTGGACAAATGACATTCAATTCATGAAAAATTCCAACCAAGATAGAGTTCAGAATGGCCTAAATTTATATATAGGAAGATTGGCGCAAGAAAAAGCTAGAAGAAAACATCGTATGTTTCGAATTTGAGATCGAAGATCTTGAATTCCTTTCATACTCGTTGTGTTAGTCCTAACGTGATTGGCAGATGTAGCCATGTTAATTAAAGTAGAAAAGCATAAAAACGTAGAGCTAAATTATTTGTTTTTAAAAAAATTGAAAACTAATGATTTCAAAAAGTCGCTCAATATTTGCCCATCCTAAAAGCCAACTTAGTTTTTAAGCGTTCCGAAAGTCACAATATTGTACATGAATATTGTCAATTTATAACTCTTAGATGAATGAAGAGACTCCTTACTAAAACAACTGATGAATGGACAATTAGAAAAAAGAAAATATTTTTTTAAATCACAAAATCAAGAAAGAAACTTGATAATTACACATTTGTAGAGAAAAAAAAAATGAAGATTGTGGTTTCAAAATTTTGAGATAATTGGATGAACTCCAATAATATATGAAAAGACATATAATCAATCTATTTGGAAAGGTCAATATATAAATTTCGGTTCGAAATAGAAAGGAGTTTTAAGATACTTAACCCTAAATTTAGGTTCATTTGCAGTAGGTTTTTTAATTCAAAAAAAAAAAAAAAAAAAGTGTTTGATCTACCATTGAGGCTAGATTTTGAAATTCTATCTCTCTCTTTTTTCTCTTCATTTTGTCCCATATTTAAAAATAAATAAATAAATGTTTGTGGAGGTTTTAGTTTATTCTCTCCATTTATATAAAAAAATAAAAAAATAAAAAAAAACCCCTAAAAATGGACAAGTAATCCATAGTTATACTCTAAATATTTGAATTTTGTTTCTAAATGTAATCCATAATAGCCCACAATGGACAAGATAACTCGATGCTGACACAGTTGAGATATAATTTTTCTTTTTTTCTCCCAAACACTTAACACTATTCCAATAGTTTTAAAAAAATTGAATGATTCAAGAAATATATATAGATATATAATATGTTATGGACACCAAATGTGAATATATATATATATATATATATGGACATAGATCTGTAATTGTAGAAATATGCATCTATAATAATAATAATAATAATGATAATAATAATAATAAAGGATCCAGATTAAAGAAAATTAATTAGATGCAATAAATTTAATCACGTAAAAAGAATCACAAATAAATTGAATCACGTAAATTTTACTTTTTCATTAATTAAGTGTGATTCACATGATATATTTTCTACTAAACCTTTAATATATCTTTTAACAAAAAGGATCATTTTTGTGACAATTATCAGTCATTAGAAGAAAAATAGTAAGATGTGCAGTCCTACATCATTTGAAAATGGATATATGTGATAGTTCATTAGTAAAAAGTCCATCTCATAATCGTATGAGGCCTCTCGAGGGGAACCCAAGAGCAAAAAACCATGTGGGCACGAGGCCCAAAGCGGACAATATCATAAAAGGGCGACATGAGTCATTACAATCTTTGTGATCTTTCTTATATTTAATAAACCGAATTGTGATTGCAAGCGTAGCTTAATAGTAACTACATTTCACTCCACCAAAAGGTGTAGAGTTTGAAACCCCCCACCCAAATTTCAAAAAAAAAAAAAGCCGAGTTAGAGACTTGATCTAGAATAGGTTAAATATTTTGGGTGCCAACTTAGTGGAAATACTTAGGGTCCTTTTGAGGGGGCTTTTAGAGACGGAGTTTTGAGGGGGGTTGGGTTGGAAATGTGTGTTTGGAGGAGGATTTTTCGAATTGAATTGTAACATAAAAAAAATAGTGTAAAAATTTCAAATTGGTCAGGAAAAAAATGCAAAATGAATTTTGTTTTGTTCATCTTGTCGTGTTAAGCATTTTGACATAAAATTCATCTCATTTCGATTTGAATTGAGAAAGTTATGAAGTTTTAAAGTTTTAGTACTTTTTCAAAAATAGAAGACACAGAAAGTGAGATATATAATTGAGATTTTTGATCAAGTAGTAGAATTCCGTCTAGAAAAGTTGCTCCAAACGGGACTTTAATCTTGTCTTGATATCAGTCATTCCTTCTCTTCATTAAAAAAAAAAAATTCATCCACATTATCATAATCAAAATAAAATCATTAGCAAATTACTACCAAACGGTAATTAACAACCTTTTGACAAAAATAATAATAATAATAATAAAAGTACTTCTAGAATAATTTCAGGAAAACATATGAACCTTAATTCATCACTCCTAATTAAGACAATTTTTACACTAATACAATATGATTTTGGTTAAGTAGACAATTCCAATTTTGATAAGTTGCAATTTGTAGTTAATACAAACAACAAACACAAAAACCGAACTTTTTTTCACCAGGGCCGTTTTCGCAATACCCACCAAATGAGTGCCACCCGGATAGCTATTGATGCATCTCCTGTTACAACTAGAATCACGAACACATTTCCAATCCAACATTTTCAGTAGTGATTCGGACTCTGTTATTCAGATGAGAAATAATGAGATAATTAATTAATACATAAAACTAAGTTGTATTAATGTATAAAATAAATAAAAAATTTGATCTATTTTTTTTTAACATAATATTAAACTAACCTGAGTACTTGAAATGGAAAATGAAGAAGATCAAGATGAAGGATAAGAAATATGTTGATTTGCACTTGGACATTTTAATCTGTATTTATGCTAAATATGTTGGAATAGCAACGCTTTTTATACTATTAATTGCTATATTTTGATTCAATATATATTTCCTTCTAGGTTAACATCTATATAACAAGATATAAATAAATAAAAATTAAGGTGAACCAAGTAGTATTTGTGTTTAATTAACATCACAAATTTGTTTAATAAACACACTTGGTGGCCATTCAGCTTTTCTCCTGTTCATTGTAGGCTTTTGGTTATGCGAAAGCATATCTAAACCGGAGAATGGCTTTTGCATTTCTAATTGGGCTGAATCAGTTTAATGGTTCAATTTACTCTCTTTTTTTTCTTTGGTTTTAACCTAATATTGGTTTAGTTTTTTTTTTTTTTTTAATGCCTTTTATGATTTTTAAAAACTACTACGCCTATGTATTAAACTTATTAATACTATAATATTTTTTTATGCACTCTTTCACCTTCATTCCTGAGTTCGTTTTCCTTTCAACTTCGTGCTAAATAAGATCAGATACTACTAAGCTTAATGCTAAAGCCTCTCATATTTTCATGGAGGGAATTGTTCGGCGGATAAATTGGGTTACATTTAGTTTCATGATAGTAACTTCAACTCGTGGTCTGCTACACCAGAGTTTGTTCTCTAAATCAGTTAATTAGGATATGTCGCCGCCTCACTTTTTACTGGCTTTTTTAGTGATATGTGTTTGGGGGGTTTACTTTAATTTCCTTACAAAAATTTCCTTTCGATGCTTAATTAGCATAGATACTTATTTTAGCTTGCTAGGTTTTTTCTTTAAATTTTACTAATGAGGTCTTTAATGAAGTCTATTATAGAAACATAATTCAAATGTACAGTTTCAGCGTCGGCTCCTTCTAGTAATGATGTTTGTAGTTTGGTCGGGATCATGGGAGTTTTGGTTATTTTTCTTTTAAACATTTGAGATCTTTCTTTTATTTTAATAAACCGAGTACGTTAGGAGCTTCATATAGATTGTGGTAAAGATTTTGGGTGCCAACTTAGTTGAGATACTTAATTTTATTCTGATATCAGTTGTCCCTTCTATTCATTACCCAAAAAAAAAAAAATTCCCATTTTCATTATCATAATGAAAAGAAAACCATTAGCAAATTATTGCCAAATGGTAATTACAACCCTCCGGAAAATAAAATACTTTTAGAATAATTTTAGGAAAACAAATTACAGCATTAATTTATAACTCACTATTACAAGTTTTACACTGACACAATATGATTTTGGCTAAGTAGACAATTCCCATATTGACAAATTGCAATTTTAGTTAATACATCAAAGAAACACAATAACCGAATCTTTTTTTTTTTTTTTTCACGAGGGCCTTCGTCACAATACCCACCAAATGAGCGATCCGGAAAGGAATCAGTGCATCTCTTGCGTTACAAATAAAATCATTAACACATGGTCTCCTATACAACATTTTCATTTGTGATTCAGACTCTGTTATCAAAATTTTAAAAAATGAGTAATTTATACGCAAAACTGAGTTGTATTTATGTATAAAAGGAATAAAACATTTGAGCTATTTTTTTCATAGTAATAACTAACCTGAGTATTTGAAATGGAAAATGAAAAAGATCAAGACGAAGGATAAGAAATAATTAAGTTGATTTGCACTTGGACATTTTAACCCGCATGTATGCTATTTTGAAATAGCAAGGCCTTTTATATGCTGATATTATATTGCTATATTTTGGTCCAATATATTTCCTTCTAGGTTAAAATATGTATAACAAGATAAAACCAAAATTGATCGGATTGGAAAGACAAACTACTAATAAAAAGAATGAAAAAAATTAAAGGTGAACCAAAGTAGTATTTTTGTTTGATAAACATCACAAATTTGTTTAATAAACATACTTGGTGGCCATTCACCTTTCCCCCATGTTCGTTATAGTCTTTTTGTTCATTATAGGGCTAAATCAGTTTAATGTACAACTTCACTCTTTTTTATTTTAGTTTTAATCTAATGATTTAGTTTTTGTTTTTAGCTCCTCCAACGCCTTTTACATCATTTTTGTTTTCAAATAACTAAAGTTTGTAAGCCAAGTATATATATTTATACATATTTTAAAAAAAATTAACTAAGGGAACGTTGAGGCACGTTCCCTCCTGCAATTAGTAACAATTATATTGAAGTGAGATTGTGTTGTTGTACGTCAACTATAACAATAATAATAATAATAATAATAATAATATTCACTTAGAATGATTATTAATGGATGCCAACCTAATTGGGATGGCTAATAATATTTGATATCGATTCCCTCTCTCAGGTTATTCAAACAATGAAAATAAAGTTTACTTACGTCGTATACAATATATATGCATTTATTAAATATCAAAACCTCTATTTGAAAAATTCCATGCATACTCCAATATCAAGATAATTTTTAGACTATATATAAGCCTCCGATCTTATGCATAATTTTGAGTCGATCTTATAAATAGTAACTTGGTTAAGTTCATTAATGAATTATATAATTTATTAGATGATGAATGTGACAAGTACATAGAATGTATTTGTTATCCTACGATTTACGACGTTATTAGGTTCAACGTTGATTTTCTAACCGAGTTTAATTTTAATTTTACTTATTTATAGATTTAACATTAATTCTGCAATACATAGTAGATTTAAAACATATGCCCTTCAGATATATTTTGTAAATTACACATTTCAGGAATAATTCTGGCTAGAACAAGTAAAATAAATACGTGCAAAATTAAACGAATGGTTATCTATTACTTGAAGAGAATGGTGAAACCTAATTTGTAGAAAAAAATTTATATATTGGATATCTAGGTACCACGTGAAAACAAAAGGACAGAGAAATTGAAATTTTTTGGGCTTGAAAACGTGCAGCGTTTCTATGGTGGCTATGGAAGCCACGGCATTCCAATCTTCTCTCTTGTAGTAGAGGGGTGGGCGCTTTTTGGCTCATTGGGATGGTGTTATTAATTATCTTAACAGGATTACATGTCAGGCTTCTAATATACATAGAAGATAATCATGTAGCTGATAAACTTGCTTCCCATTTAGTTCACCTAGATGAATCAAATTGGTGGTTCAATACTCCAGACTTTTGTGCTTCTATGTAACCTTGCAAGTAAATATCTAGTTTTTGCTCTAGTCTTTTTTCCAAAGGGTTTAGAATAGTGGGCATATATTTTTCGGTCTATTCTTAAGGTGCAAGTCAAGACTTAATCTTATCCGACCGACTTCCAACTAGTGTTTTTTAGGTGTTCATGGTTTTCTTAGCCTTGCTTGTTTTCAGGACTGGCATTTATGAGATCTCAATATGTTCATACATTGTTCGGCACTTCAATAATCTTATTTAAAAATTAATGAAGTGGGGAGTTAGTGTGTCACCAGTTTTTCCTTGTCCTTCTTTTGCTTTAAAAATAGGCCGTTCTCGTAAAGTTTATTTTCTATTGTCCTTGGGATTATTTTGTAAGTTTTCGTTGTTTTAATAAATTCAACATGATGTTCCTATCTTTCTTTTACTTTAAATAATAATAAAAAAATTGCTTATATAGGATGGACCACAAAAGTACGGTAAAGCCCAGAAATTCATGTGATGATCATCTTGTTATACAGTTTAAGATGAAAGGACAAGTTGAAATTTTGCGTGGAAAAAATGCGTAGTTTGGATTGAAGTTCAGATATGCTATCCCGTGCTTTATACTCAACGGTGTGTTTAGATATCCTATTATATTTAGTATTTTATTATAATTAAATAGACGTATTTTAATATGCATTTGAGTGTCCCATTTGATCACTGTATTTAAGTGAAATGTGTGTTCTGATTATTTATATTTGAATAGTCATTCTAATGTGTCTTAGTGAAAAAAAGAAAGAATCTATGACATAATTGATAAAAGTATATTAAAAAATAATAAAATTAATAAGTGTACCATTTAAATAAAATTGTATTCAAATACAATATTGTGAGAAACCAAATAAGTATTATCTTGTATTAAAATTGAATGAGACATCTATATGTATTAGATGGGGAGTTGGGGTTTCACCAGATTTTCCCGTCCTTTTGCTTAAAGTTTATTTTGTACCGCTTTTGGGACTAATTTCAATATTTTATACTTTTTAATTTTTATTTTTAATAACTTTAAATATACAGGGGGAACCTGGTTCTTTTCCTTTCTCTCTTTAACTTTAATTATTAAAAAAGAAAAAAAAAGGAAAGAAAAAAAAACCTGTATACAGCAAAACACAGAGAGAGAGAGTGAGCAGCGTACGTAAAGCCCAGAAATTGTGGTGATCGTTAACTTCCGATATAGTTAAAAGAAGAAAGGACAGAAACGATTTTTTTAATTGAATAATAAGAGTTGATATCTCTAATATTTTATTTTTAATTGTGTTTAACAATATAAAAAAAATATACAATACTCAATGGGGGAGGGAGGTGGCCACCCCAGAATTTTTGCCAAATACTTTTTTAACCCCTTAAATTAAGGATTCTTTATAATTTTTTCCCCTATGATAAAATATTTTATAATCTCATCCTTTATTTGTCCTCTTGAAATTTTTTAATTACTACATTGGCATAAGTGTTTATGAATATTTTAAGTTTCTCCCATTTATTTAATTTTTAAGTACTCTTATTTAAAATTTAGTATCTCAAATTTATCAAGATCAATTTCACTACTATATAAATTCATAATTTTTTGAACTCTAAACTTTAAATCAAATTAAACTCTATTACAAGCTTAGTTCACTTTGAAAAAAATAAAAAAAGAAAAAAAAACTAAAGATATAATTTGTCAAAACTTAATATTTTGAGACCGACTTCCAGCTACTGTTTTTTAGGTATTCATGGTTTTCTTAGCCTTTCTTGTTTTCAGGACTATCATTTATGAGATCTCAATATGTTCATACATTGTTCGGTACTTCAATAATCTTATTGAAAAATAAAAAATAAAATAAATGAATAGTAAAATAAATAAGTGTATCGTTTAATTGAAATTGTATTTAAATATAATATTGTGAAAAAGCAAATAAGTATTATATTATAATATTAAAGTTGTACGAGACATCTAACTGTATTAGATGGGGAGTTGGGGTTTCACCAGATTTTCCCCGTCCTTCTTTTGCTTAAAAATCAGTTATCGGAAAGTTTATTTTGTACTGCTTTCAGGACTATTTTCAATAGTTTGTACCTTTTTTTTATTAATAAATTTCAATATACAGGAGAACTTGGTGTTCCTATATTTCTTTAACTTTAATTATTAAAAAAAAAAAAAAAAAAACTGTACACAGCAAAAGAGTAGCGTAAAGATTTACCAAAAAAAAAGAAAAAAAACTGGGAGAGAGAGAGTAGCGTACGTAAAGCCCAGAAATTGTGGCGATCGTTAACTTAAATAAGAAGAAAATGTAAGGATATTAACTTTAATTTTAACTTTTTAATTATTAATTTACATGTCATATTTTTATTAGTAGATATAATTAATTAATGTGATAATATTTAAATAATTAAAAAATGATAACTTATATATTATATTATAGTGATTGGTATTTAAAAGTTATGATTAGAGTTAATATTCCTAATATTTTTGTTATTAATTATGTTTAAGAATATAAAAAAAAGATAAACAATACTCCAAAGGGGCGGAGGGAGGTGGCCATCCCAGAATTTTTGCCAAATACTTTTTTAACCCATAAAATTAAGGATTTTTTTCCCCTATGATAAAATATTTTAGAATTTTATCCCTTATTTTTGTCATCTTTAAATTTTTTAATTACTACATTGGCATAAGTTTTTAAGAAAATTTTAAATTTCTCCCATTTTTTTTATTATTTTTAAGTACTCTTATTTAAAATTTAGTATCTCAAATGTATCAAGATCAATTTCACTACTCTATAAATTCAGAATTTTTTGAACTCTAAACTTTAAATCAAATTAAACTCTATTACAAGCTTAGTTCATTTTGAAAAAAAAAAAAAAAGAAAGAACCAAAGATACAAATTGACAAATGGTGACGAAAGATTTTGCCATTGTAGTTTTGGTTTAAATTTTTTTGTTTAATTCTTGCCCCCTTTGATCATTGTATTTGCTGTTACATTCTAAAAATTTGGTGTACTCCAATATGTGTTTAAATGTCCCATTTGACCATTGTTTATATTTGAATAATCATTCTAATATGTATTGGGGAGAGAGAGAGACTGTGATGTAATTGGTAAACGTATATTAAAAAAATAAAAAGGGAATGAGTAAATAGTAAAATGAGCGGATGCACCATTCAAATAGAATTGTTCTCAAATACAATATTGTGAGGAATCAAATAAGAATTACTTTTTATTAAAGTAAATATGTACTTTTTTTCGACTCTTATATTTTTTCCACTGGATTTTAGTTAGAACGTTTTTAAGAACATCTCTAAAAAAATTAAATCATTTTCATTAAAATATATATATATATATATATGGTGGGATGCATAAATGATGAGGGTATGGCATCACTTATGTTCATACATGGTTGGGTGCTTCAATAAGCTCATTTATAAACTAAAAGGGGAGTTGGTGGTTCACCAGATTTTCCCGTCCTTCTTTTCCTTAAAAATTAGTTATCGGAAAGTTTATTTCGTATTGCTTTGAGGACTATTTTCAATATTTTGAACTTTTATATTTTTTAATAAATTTCATTAATATACGGGAGAACTTGATGTTCCTATCTTTTCTTAACTTTAATTATTAAAAAATAATAATAAAATAAAAGCGGTGTACAACAAAAAAGTAGCGTAAAGATTTATCAAAAAAAAAAAAAAAAAGAGTGGCGTACATAAAGCCCAGAAATTGTGGTGATCATTAACTTGAAATATAGTTAAAGTAGAAAGGAAAAATTGATTTTTAATTGAATAATGTTAAGAATATCAATTTTAATCTCAGTTTTTTATTATTAATTCACGTGTTATATGTGTTATATATTTTATTGATATGTATATTCAATTGATGTGGTAGTATTTTAAAACACTTACAAATAAATAAAAAAACAACATATACACTATAAAGATTGATATTTAAAAGTTGAAATTAAAGTTGATATTTATGATATTTTTCTTATTAATTATGTTTAAGAATATAAAAAACGATACACAATACTCCAAAGGGGTGGAGGGAAGTGATCCCCTCTGGATTTTTACCAAATTCAATTTTAGTCCCTAAAATTAAGGACTCTTAATAATTTTTTCCCCTATGATAAAATATTTTTGACTTTTATCCCTTATTTATCCCATTGAAAATTTTTAATTACTATATTGGCATAAAGTTTTAAGAAAAATTTAAAAGTCACCGAATTTTTTTTAATTTTTAAGTACTCTTATTTAAAATTTAGTATCTCTAATCAATCAAATCAATTATACTACTAAATAAATTCATAATTTTTTGAACTCTAAACTTTAAATCATTAAACTATATTACAAGCTTATAAGTCTATTAAAAATAAAAAAAATAAAAAAGAAAAATAAAAAAACAAAGAAACAAATCGACAAATGGTGACAAAAGATTTTGCCATTATAGTTTTGGTTTAAATTTTTTATTTTTTTTTAATCATGCCCCATATGACAATTGTACTTGGTATTATATTCTAATAAATTAGAAGTATTCCAATATGTATTTGAATGTCGCCTTTGACCATTGTATTCTTTAAGTGATGCAAACAAAATCCGATCTATTATTTGAAATGAAAAAAAAAAAAACAGGACTATTTTCAATATTTTGTACTTTTATTAATAGGAGTTGGTGTTTTACCAGATTTTCCCGTCTTTCTTTTGCTTTAAAATTAGTTCTCGGAAAGTTTATGTCGTACTGCTTTCAGAGCTATTTTCAATGTTTTGTACTTTCACACTCTTTTGTATCAAATATAATATTGTTATAGACAAAAAAAATTAGAGATGTCTAAGAGGGCATAGTTAAGTTCTTTTCGTTTGTTTATTTTCCCTATTCAGATAGACTCTTTTGTAATTTTTCTTTTTTATTAATAAAAGTTTTGAGTGGTAGAAAAGTAATGAGAGTGTTAAAGGGGTGTCAATTTAATTTTAATGTCTCAGTTTACCTGCTAATTTTTGTCCTCTGCATTCATTCAAAAAAAAAAAAAAAAACCTTAAATGATGAAGGTATTGCTAAAAGGATTCAGATCTAATTAAGGTGTCTTGTTATACCTATTGAATACTATAATCATTACTAATGTTCATACATTGTTGGGTGCTTCAATAAGCTCATTTAAAAACTAAATGGGGGAGTTGGTGTTTCACCAGATTTTCCCGTCCTTTTGCTTAAAACTTAGTTCTCCGAAAGTTTATTTCGTACTGCTTTCAGGACTATTTTCAATATTTTGAACTTTTAAAAATTTTCATTATACGGGAGAACTCGGTGTTCCTATCTTCCTTTAACTTTAATTATTAAAAAAAAAAAAGGAAAATAAAAGCGGTATACAGCGAAAGAGTAGCGTAAAGATTTACCAAAAAAAAAAAAGGCATACGTAAAGCCCAGAAATTGTGGTGATCATTAACTTGCAATATAGTTAAAGTAGAAAGGACAAAAATGATTTTTAATTGAATAATGTCAGGGATATCAATTTTAATCTTAGCTTTTTGATTATTAATTAATGTGTTATATTTTTATTAGTAGATGTAATTAATTAATGTGATAATATTTTAGAATACTTACAAATTAAAAAAAAAAAAAAAGACAACTTATATATCATATAGATTAATCTTTAAAATTATAATTAGAGTTGATATTTTGGATATTTTTCTTATTAAACATTTAATTATGTTTAAGAATATAAAAAAACGATACACAATACTCCAAAGGGGCGGAGGGAGGTGGCCCCCTCTGGATATTTACCAAATTCAATTTTAGCCCATAAAATTAAGGACTCTTTAGAATTTTTTTCCCCTATGATAAAATATTTTAGAATTTTATCCCTTATTTGTCCCCATGAAAATTTTTAATTACTACATTGGCATAAGTTTTTAAGAAAAATTTAAATCTCACCAATTTTATTTTTTTTAAATTTTTAAGGACTCTCTTTTAAAATTTAGTATCTCAAATGAATCAAAATCAATTATACTACTAAATAAATTCATTATTTTTTGAACTCTAAACTTTAAATAAAATTAAACTATATTACAAGCTTATAAGTTCATTTTAAAAAAGAAAAAAAAAAAAACCCCCAAAGATACAAATCCACAAATAGTGACAAAAGATTTTGCCATTATAGTTTTGGTTTAAATTTTTGGTTTAATTCAGCCCCTATGACAATTATACTTGGTGTTATATTCTAATACATTGTAAGTATTTTCAATATGTGTTTGAATGGCCCTTTGACCATTGTATTCTTTTCGCAATGCAAACAAAATCCGGTCTATTCTTAGGTTAAAAAAAAAGGGGACTTTTTCCAATATTTTGTACTTTTATTAATGGGCAAAATTGTTGTAGCCGATACAGTTATTTTTTAAACCATCGATCTTGAATCGGATGATCTATATATTTAGGGTGCACATAATGAAGTAGGCATACCCATATTATAACAAAATAAGTGAAAAAGAGGGAAAAAAAAAAAAGAAGAAAAAAAAGAAAAAGAAAAAGCTGAAGAAGATCGTGAACGGGAAGAGAGAGAGGGGAAGAGAGAGAGAGGAGGGGAGGGGGGTGGGGGGGAGGGGGGGTCGCCGGGCGGGCTGGGGGCAGGGGGTCCGATCGGGAAGAGAAAAAGAGGGGAAGAGAGAGAGGAGAGGGGGGGGGGGGGGGGTGGGCGCTAGGGGCAGGGGGCGGCCGGGAAGAGAGAGAGAGGGGGGTGGGGGGGTTCCCGTTGGTGGGGCTGCCGGGGGATGGGGTGCGCCGGGAGGGCTTGGGGCAGGGGGCAGGCCGGGAAGAGAGAGAGGGGGGGGGGGGGGGGGCGCCGGGCCAGCTGGGGGCAAGGGGGCCGGTCGGGAAGAGAGAGAGATGGGGGAAGAGAGAAATGAGAGAGAGAGAGAGAGAGGGGGGTGGGGGGGTTCTCGTCGGGGGGGGGGGGGGGGGAGCGCTGGGGGCAGGGGGGCCGGCCGGGGGTGTGGTCGCCGGTGTCTGGTGATCGGCGGCGTCGTGGGGCAGGTCGCCAGTGACGGCTGGAAGGTCGCCGGTGATGGAGAAGATAAGGGTGTGAGAAAGTTTATATGAGGTAAGGTCTATGGTAACTATAATACACGAATAATATATCAACCATTCAATTAAATCTAACGGTTTAAAAAAGAACTTTATCGATAATTATTCTGGGAGAGGCTCTACCACAGCCTCTCCCTTTATTAATAGGAGTTGGTGTTTTACTAGATTTTCCCGTCCTTTTTTTGCTTTAATAGTTCTCGGAAAGTTTATGTCGTACAGCTTTCAGGACTATTTTCAATATTTTGTACTTTTTTTATTTTTATAAATTTCAATATATAGGAGAACTTGGTGTTCCTAGCTTTCTTAACTTTAGTTATTCATCAACAAATAAAATAAAATAAAAATAAAAATAAAAAGCGGTATACAGCAAAAGAGTAGCGTAAAGATTTTACCCAAAAAAAAAAAAAAAGAGAGAGTAGTGTACGTGAAGTCCATAAACTGTGGTGATCATTATTAACTTGCAATATAGTTAAAGTAGAAAATACAAAAAATGATTTATCAACTTTAATCTCAATTTTTTCATTATCAACTCACGTGATATATTTTTATTGATAGATATAATCAATTAATGTGGTATGTTTTATTATCAAGAGTACATAGGATTTGGTGTTGGGGATGAGAGTCTTTTTTTATCCTCTAATTGTAGTAAGATTGCTGCTAGGCTCCACAAAAATTTGGGATTAATAAATGAGAATGATAGTTGCTCCTTTTCTCTTATTAGGTTTTTCTTTTTTGATTTTTCTAGTAAAGTTTTAAATGAGGTATGTTATAGGAACTGATTTTCAAAGGTATATATAGTTTCAGTTTAATTTTCTGGCATCAGTTTTTACTAATTTTGTGATTTTTAAGTTTGGGTGGGATTTTCTATTGGGATAATATATTGGTTTTCTTTCTCTTAAACTCTTGTAATTTTTCTTTCTATTTTAATAAATTTAGTTAGGGGCTTGGTACGAGATGGGTTACAGTTTTGGGATGCTTAATCTTATCCTGATATCAACTGTCTCTTATTTTCTTAAAAAAAAAAAAAAAGTGACAGAGAATGGGAGTCAATCTCATATTTAATTGCTATTTTTTATTCTACAATGAGTGGGATTAGTAGCCGCACACAAACTTGGAACTGGTAAATGAAAATGGAAGTCTGTAATAGGAGTCAATCTCTTATTTGTTTGCTCTTTATATGTTAGAATGTAAGCAGCATTGGTGGACCCTACACAATTTTGGAAGTGAGGAACGTGATCCGCAATCCAAGCTCCCCATTAGGACTCCCATATCATGATAATAATAATAATAAATTGCAATCTAAGTACCTTTAAATTATGCAAATTGTTGTATAAAAAAAGAAAATGTAAAAAAATTACAATTACAACAAATTTATTAATCACTTTTCTAATATGATTGTTGTAGTCTAATTATTAGTTTTAACTCATCATAACCAGTTTTTTTATTTTTTTTTATTTTACTGAAATGACCTAATTTATAAATTTTTTTACACTGTACAGATATTTTCATTTATTCTATTAAACTTCCACACTTCGTTTTTAATTTTCTAAAAAAAAGTATTATTACAATTAATATTTTGTAATTAAATGCCCTTTTATTATAATGATTATTTAAATTCTGAGTAACACTCTTATAAATAAGTATTGTAAATCTAACAGATATATTGAAAGTGCATATTATAAGTTAATTTATAACATTTTATTTTGATTTGGAGTTCAAGTAAATGTATAAATGCATTTATAATTATAGTCTCACTTAAATTAAAAGATGAAAAAATATATTAAAGGTCAAAATAGTTATTTAAACATTCATTTGCTTTGACAAATTTTTCATTCCATTTTATCCTCATCCAATTTCCTTCCTCTACATTTTCCACTCTACGAAACATAGCCTAAGTCACTAGCTGGAGATTACAGCCCTGTGTAATTATTCAAGATAATGAAAATCTCCAACACCAAAAAGGATGTAGTTATTTTTCAGAAGGGGAACCTCTGTGAATCTCTGTATTCTCTACTAATTTCTTGCTCTTATTATTTTCATAGTTTCTCGTTTGCTTGCTACCATGATTGTTTTACAGGGACATCGACATTGCAATTTCTGTTAGGCGATTTTTATCTGTCAACAGTAAGTAAATGAAGCTTTGATCTTTTTCTTATGTGGCAATATCATTTTGTATTGTTTATTCTATCTGGTTTGAAGGGGAGAGAGAGAGACAGGCTAAGGAGGTGGTTTGATGAATATGATCATGGACCACAAGAAGAAGATGGGACAGCGCCCAGAAAATTGTAATGCTCAACTTGCTGTATGGTTAAAAGAGAAAGGATAAGCTGGAATTTTGCATTCAAAAAAAGTGTGTGATGTTTTTTTAGTAGCCACGTAAGGTAGGATCGTTACAGGACTATTGACAGTATAAAAACATATGCACACGATCCCAATGCACCCACGCTCTAAACTAAAAACAACCAGAGAGCCGAAAATGATCAACTTTCGCGCTTTTTTCTTCTTCTACTTCTTCTTTGCGATATTATTGCTCGCAACATCCGTCCCCACCAACGCAAGATTTGGTGCTGTTGGTGCCCTATCCTCACCATCACCATCACCATCACCCACACCATCACCCTCACCATCACCCTCACCATCACCATCACCATCACCCACACCATCACCCTCACCATCACCCTCACCATCACCATCACCATCACCCACACCATCACCCTCACCATCACCCTCACCCTCACCCTCACCCTCACCACCACATCCTGATGTTAGCGACATCATCACTGAATCGGTTTTCGATCAACTGATTCCGAATCGCAATTCTATAAATTGCCCTGCCCGTGACTTCTATACTTACGAAGCTTTCGTAACTGCTGCTAGTCGTTTTCCTGAATTCGGTAATTTTGGTGACAATGAAACTCGCACGAGGGAGCTTGCAGCTTTCTTTGCTCAAACCTCCACAAAAACTACCGGTAACCCTAGAGAAATCATGTTAATGCTATTGCCATATATTTATAAATATATATATATATATATGTAGAAATTTTTTCACGTTCATGATCATCATACAGACGCACCTAGCTACCTATAAAATTTCCATATATGGTTTACATTTTAATATGTTTTGGTTTTCATTGACTTCTTGGTAACTTACTTTGGACGCTCTTTGTTTTCTATTTTAGACAATATACAACGTTATTTACGAAAATCTCCTTCTTAAAGTTTTCTCATGATATATATATATATATATATAGACAGCTAGGTTAATTAGTATTACAGTGAGATATAATATTTCTTTCTCGGGTGTAGGAGGAACAATTGGTGCACCTGATGAATATGAGTGGGGATATTGTTATAAAGAGCACCCCAGCGCCATTCTGTGTGTACCGGGAGATTGGCCATGCGCTCCTAATCAATCATATCATCCTAGAGGACCCATTGGTCTCCAATTGTAAGTCTTTGTAATTGGGAAAACGGTACATCTCATTAAAAAAAAAATTAATGATATATCACGAAACTAAATTATTAACTTGTTAAGAATGAAATATATATATATATATATGGAACAAATTATTCATTTAATTTTGAAAAAACCTACAGAATTTAGACACTTATACATTCATGATATTCATGCTAATTTTTTGCATGATGTGTGATACATATTATATTGCTCCTTTTTTTTTTTTTTTTCATTTTTCTATTAAAAAAAAATACATGACATGTTGCGTACTTGTATGAACAGCAAGTACAATTACCGACGAGCAGGGGAAGCACTTGGATACGACCTGATAAACAACCCGGGCCTGGTAAGCCAAGACCCAGTTGTATCATTCGAAACCGCTATATGGTATTGGATGACTTCACACACGGCTCCCGTGCCATCTTGCCACAGCGTTATGGTCGGTACATGGATACCGACAGAAAAAGATAAAAAAGCCGGTCGACTGCCGGGCTACGGTGTCACCATAAACATACTTTTTCCATACGAGTGCGAGCAAGAACAGGAAAGTTACCATGTTTTAAGCAGCATCAACTTCTATAATAGGTCGACTAGTATTCTGGAAGTTAGTCCCGGTGAAAACGTGCATTGCAGGAATCAGCAGCCATTCCCTGCTACCAATCCGAATAACCTTGGAAATGTACTAAAAATGCCTATCTACAAGGCATAAATGGACGATGTCTGAATACAACTAGCATGCATAATATATACATATATATATATATATAGTGATGGGAATATATACCAACCTATTTCCGAGCTACTAAACATTCGCATATGCCTAGACAATGCTAGCTCTAGTACTGTAATTAAGGGCGGGCTAGCCAAGCTTCTAGGGTTTACTTTGGCCTCTAGAGGTTGAGCTAGCTTGATGTTCCAATAAAGTGAATGAAAATGTTGTGTTCTACCCTATGATCAGTACTATAATTAATTAGATTCCGTTATTATTTTCATTTTTTTAATGCAGGGCCAACTAAAATTCACAGATACGACTATTCAGCAGTCTCGGTTCAACACTTTCATAACATGGATAGAGCTCATTCTGCAGTTATTTTAGGCATGAAGCATATAAAGGGCATAAGCTCAAGTATGATAGTAATGCATAAGAAAAAAAAATTAAAAAGTTCATTTTTACATAATTTTTTGGATTTAAAAAGAAAATATGTTATGTGATTGCAGGCATAATCTAATGATAATTTCACACATAACTCTATCAAAAGATATAAAGTTTTCTCTACTACAATCTGCATCCTTAGCGACAATAAAAGTCATCGCTAATGCTCAAATATATACGACAACATAGTGTCGCTAATATTCGGAGTCATTTCTAAAACCCACTGTTGTCTGAAAAAATAATTACGACCTGTCGTCGCCTAAAATCGCTTATTTGCGCTGACAAGCCATCACAAAAAAGGAAAAATAAAACGTTTCCTATTTGTGATGACATTGTCATCGCAAATAATAATTTTGGCGCACATCATTAATAGCAGGAGCAAAATGGTTGCAAAAAATAGCTATTTGCAATGACATCATCATCCAAATAAATGAGTGCTTGACTGCTGGCATCATTTATCTATTAATTTAATATTGGAAAAGTATTAGCGACGACATCGTCATTGTAAACACTAGGAATTTAGTTTTTTTGCCAAGAAAAAGGCGGTCAAATTGACAGTTCCAAAAATATTTTTTGCAACGACACTTCTATATTGTCGTCACAAACAATGTTTCAGTAATGTTCCCTAAAATTAAGGCAGTTTTAAAAACAATTGGGAAATTTTGAAACTATTTGCGAGGACATTGTCGTCATAAATGCTGAATGATCGGGAAGCTTCTTAAGGATTTTAAGAGGATGATGTCGTTTTTGGGTATATTTGCGACGACTTGTTCGGTTATTAGCGACGTCGCTAAAGAAAAAGGGTATAACCCAGAATGCCGAGCCTTCTTCTCCATTTTCTGCAATTTCTCTCAAATTCTACCTTCTCTCCCCTCTCGGATTCTCTCACACTCTCCCACATTCTCTTCCCCAAAACTCTCCAAAGCTCTTCCACATTCTCCCTAATCCCCCACATTTTCAAAAAACCCAATGTCAGCAATTGAGGACCTTGAGTGGTTTATAAGTGCCACAAGTTCTTTTTTAGTCAGCAATTATTTGGAAGTTGTAACTTAATGGGATCTACTTATGAGTCCATATGGTTCCTCCTCCTGAAGGCTCTTGCGGTCGATTTCCATTGTGGGATATACATGTGTGTACTTGCTTGTGTGTACAAAAAAAAAAATAAAAATAAAAAATAATCGATCATATCATCCTAGAGACCCATTGGTCTCCAATTGTAAGTCTTTGTATTGGGAAAAAATGGTATACATCTCATTCAAAAAGTATTAATTACATATCACAAAACTAAAATATTAATTAGTTTTGTGATATATCATTTAATTAAAAAAAAAAACTTACAGAATTTAGACACTTATACATTCATGTTATTCATGCTAAATTTTTGCATGATGTTTATCACTACTAAAAAAAAATTTATAAACTAGGAAAATTATTAAATCAATTGAAAACACTTTTTTTTTTAATTAATGGTATGTGACTTATGACTCCTGAGAAATGAAAACTCTCCGGGATTTAAACCTGAGCTAGCTTCAATGTGGTCAAATCAAGTAAAAGTTTTTTTATATGTGTGTGTGTGTGGATTTACATCTTGTAATAATAATTCTCTCTCTCTCTTTTTTCCCCCCTCAATATCATACAATTGGCTCCTATATCTTTTCATATACAATGAACTTTGTGTTTTCTTTATATCATACGCAATTTCAATTTTATCTTTGACATAAGTTTGCATGCATCAATATGCATAACAATTAATATTTGAGCTAACAAATTTTGAGCTATAAGCAAATGTTCGACACAATTATTGCATAGAGTCAGATTTAAATAAAAATAAATAAATAGACTAATAGTACATGTTGTTTTCTTTAGAAACTAAAGTAAGTAATTTTGGAAAAGGAATTTAAAGAAGGGATAGAAAAAGAAAGGAAGAAGCGGTTCCTAGAGTCATGGGCAGAAAAAAGATTAAAGGAGAAAGAAAAAAGGGGTAAAATTGAATTTGACATCAGTTAGAAAATAAAAAATAATCGGCAAGTAAAATAAATTGAAAATATTTTGGGGCACGTGCCATCACTAAGCCGTGTTTTCATCCATCATTGATCGACACATCTGTGCCTCTATGGTAAAAAATTTGAGAATTGGATGACTATTTTTAGAGTCTTAATGTGAATGTTTGATCATGTCAACTTTTACTCAATTTAAATGTCTAATATTGCGTTTTCATGTATCCTTATTGATAACACAAAATGGTAGGGTTAGGGTAACATGCTTCTCTTTGAAAGATAGGGCCCGTTAGTAGATGGGAAAAGTACGCTAACCGTAGTCGTTGCCCCCTCCATATTTTTACAACAAATAAAAATAATAATAATAAGGGCTTGCAGGGACTTTTTTTTTTTTTTTTTTATTATAGAAACTTAATATATATATATATATATATATAGCTCCTAAAACAAAAATAGGAATACTAATATGATCATTTACATGTCATAGAGTTTATTTGCGAATATGTGATGGGTTAAAAACTAACGAAAAAATCACTAATGGTGATACATATTATAATGCTCTTTTTTTTTTTTTAATTTTTCTCTTAAAAAAATACGTGACATGCTGCGTAATTTTATGAACAGCAACTACAATTACGGACCAGCCGGGGAAGCACTTAAATACGACCTGATATACGAGCCGGATCTGGTAAGCCACGACCCAATTGTGTCATTCGAGACCGCTATATGGTATTGGATGACTTCACACTACACTGGCGTGCCATCTTGCCACAGCGTTATGGTCGGCACATGGATACCGTCAGAATATGATAAAAAAGCCAGTCGACTGCCGGGTTACGGTGTCACCATAAACATACTTTTTCCATACGATTGCGGGATAAAAGAGGATTACAATGTTGTTCATAGCATCAACTTCTATAATAGGTCGACTACTATTCTGAACGTTAGTCCTGGGGAAAACGTGCATTGCAACGACCAGCAGCCATTCCCTGTTCCTAATCCGAACACTACTATAAAAGTTGGATTACACGGCAGAAATTACACGATAGTTTTGTGAAACCGTCGTGTAAACAGAGAATTACACGACGGTTAAACCAAAACCGTCGTGTAATCTACGAATTACACGACAGTTTAAGTAACCATCGTGCAACCGGAGGATTTCACGACGGTTCCTAGAACCATCGTGTAATCTCAAGGGATTACACGACGGCAGGGGATTACACGACGGTTCTAATAACCGTCGTGTAATCCTCCGAAAATTTTCAAAATTTTCAAAATTTCAAAAAAAAAAAAAAAAAAAGGATTACACGACGGTTATTATAACCGTCGTGTAATCCTCCGAAAATTTTCAAAATTTTTAGATTAAAAAAAAAAAAGGATTACATGACGGTTTTGAGCAAACCGTCATGTAATCCTCTGAAAATTTTCAAAAAAAAAAAAAAAAAAGATTACACGACGGTTATAAAAACCGTCGTGTAATACTCGGATTACATGATGGTTATATAAAACCGTCGTGTAATCCTCCGAAAATTTATAAAATTTTCAAATTTCATGCTTTGGAATTCGCACGAAAACCCATTACTTAAATACACTTTCCTCTTCATTTATCATCATTTTCATCTTCAACCCTCTAGACAACTCAAACTTTTCTCCTCCCCAGCCCCCCGCCCCCCCCCCCCCCCCCAACTTAAAATCCGGTCACGCCGCCACTTCAAACTTTTCTCAAACCGCCGCCATAGCCCCGGTTTTTTCCACCGCCGCCGTCGCCACCACCTCTCTCTCCCGGTGTTCCCATCAAGGCTGTGACTATTTTTCTTTAAAGAAAAGCAAGGTGACTTCCATATTGCTCAATTTAACAAAACTACGAACACACAATGCTTTAAA